>QVOB01015775.1:0-24873 GCA_014839585.1 Pseudomyrmex concolor
CCAAGTCTCTTGTTGTTAAAAATAAACATACTTCTCTCGGCCGTAAGTAACAAAACAATGATCTCTTGTTCTTTTCACCCTCTGATCTTTCGTCTTCTTGTCTTTCTCTCCTTGACAACTACTTCTTTCTTTTTCTTTTCTCCCTCTTCGCGGTCTGAAACACATCGGAGCCGCCGACTAGCCCAATTTTCAGATTATTCCGGAGCTTTGCCACACGGCCGCATAAAGAAGGTGCAAAGAGCATAAGAGTTACGTGTTATTCTTCTTCACGTGTAATGCGCTCTCGAAAAGTATGACAACGAGCACTAGGAAACGAGCTTTCGCGACGACGTGGTATGTAATAATTAGAAATGTATAATTAGAAATTCTTTCTTCTGAATGATTCGTCGTTACATTCAATGCTTTTTTTTTGGTTTTTTATCATTTAACGTCATTTGAAAAATTGGAAGTCATTAATGCGAATGCTCATCGCGGACATCGATGTGATCAAACACCGTGACATTAGGAGTCACTGAAAAAGATTACACGCGATAAAGGGATCGAGAAAGGGCACAATGTCACGCAACATTATGAGTGTGTGCGTGCACGTCCGATTACGTGCACATGGTGGTTTTTAAATATCAGTTTTTAATGGTCGTTTTCGTGGCGTCTTGTGTCTGTCGCTGACCACACCTTTCTATCGTGAAAACGAGACTAGTGAGAAGAGGGTTAATATCCCGAATGAGGGGGTCGTGGCAAAAGCTAGACGCGAATCGTGCGCTACCTTTTAATAATTGCACAAAAGAGAGATCAATCATTTTGTATAAGTTGATGCGATAATAATGACTGGCTTTAATCGTTGTGTTTTTATTTTGAAACAAGATATTACAATCAGTAAGAAAAAAAAATAATATTCCTTGAAAAGAAAAAAGAGAATACTCGAAAAATATTGCTAAAGAAACAGGGAAAATGAAGAGTAACGTGTTCTATAACAAAGCGTATATAAATTTTTTTAAAACTAACATCTAAGGTCATAACATCTAAAAGTCAACATAAACAAGAGACAAAAAATGATACATGTACGTAATACGTAAGAACATTTAAAAGTCAACATAAATAAGAAACTTGAAAAATATAATACTATGTCATCATGGAGTATAAAAGTATACTTTTTTATTTTTCTTTATGAAATTTGATAAAGGTAGATAAACTATTAAAAACTACAATTAATCTTCCGGACACGATAAGATGTTGATGCTAGAAACTTACTAGAACTATTCGAGATAGTCATTTCTCAAAAATTAATAAAGTTATATTGATAAATTGGAAATAATTTAATATAAAAAACGTGCAAAAATTCATAAACATCCGTCACATATTCGCATGCTGAGCAGTTATTATTTTCGGTGAAATACAGAGAAACGCGAATCATCACGTATATCGATCCATGCGTGTCACGCTACACCTACACTATGTGTCAAGATTTATACTCACACACGTATACATTCTGTTTAAAAATTTAGTCGTATATTTTCGTGCTCACACAACACAATTCAATCAACGCTCAAGTATTTTGTGAAACAATTTACAAAATTTTACAAGAGTAATTGAATATAAAAAAAATTGAGTAAAAATGAATACTGAATTATTATTAATTTATGCGACGAAAAGCGCACATTCCGCGTTATAAAAATCTCATATTTTAATCTCTCTGGTCATGTACGCGCAAGCATGAAGGTGCGCTTTTACTCCGGTGTGTTTGCGTTTACGGTTATATGTGCGCGTGTAATATTATAGATCGATAGTCAACGTGTCTCGGTTAGTGGGTCTAGTTCGCAAGAATTATATAGTCGCCCTATGGACATGCGATTTGCAGCACGATCGTGTCTTCCGACGACCGACAGCGACCTTATCGAGGTTTGCACGTGGTATTTGTTATTCTTTTTCCTCCCTCTTTTGCACAACCTTCTATCTATATCTGTCGTCGGAAATGAATTACTGATTACCATGGAAAAGATTACCATTGTTTGCCGCACAATGAGAGAATATCCGATTAATATCTTTTGCAAAATCGCGCAGAATTGTCTCACATTCACCCTCGTTATCATATTTGTTTATATTCTGCTTCGTGATTCGATTTTACAAAAAAACTTGTAGCGGATCTCGAACTACCGCGCAATATTCAGCAAGTCACCATATAAAGTAGCAACATTAGGATACAATATAGATTGATACATCACAGTATGTAGTTTTATAAATAGGCCTACGTTTTAAAGGATATGACTTGCAATATCACGCTAGCTCTTTATTGTTTGATTAATTGGAATTTACGATGAATCACCGCTAAAGTTTTTGCATAAATCATTTTTCGGCAGTACGTGCGACCTTTGCAAATATTTGCCAAAGGTGTCTTTGAAAAATTTCTGATACATTATATTCTCATTACCCTTTAATCCCTAGTTAAACTCATCTTTGTTATCTATATTTATCACGAGAGAAAGGAAAGTTTCTCCAAGAAAAAGATTATATCACAATTTGTATTATCCATTCGTACACATAATTCGAATTGGTACGTGCGAGAAAAAAAAGCAAAGGTTATAGTATTCTTTGTCACACGAGCGTGCCGCAGTTGTAATTGAAAATTCAACGCGTTGTCTCATCTTTGTGTTTCATTCATTTTCACATTACATACTCTCTTTCTCTATTCTGTAAAATTTTGAACAGTGATAATATCGATATTGTTATTACGTGTAATACTACTGACTTTGATAGTTTCTTTTTTAAATTTTTGAACTCTTTATTTATGTTTTATTAATCGTACTAGAAACTAAAAATATACAAAAACCAAGTAGAGGAAGAAATAAAATATACTCTTGCGAGAAATTTATGTTCTCCGAAATGTACGCGTGAGACGACGAAACGTTAGAGCTCCGCTCTCGTTGATTAAAATTTGTCTGACAGACAAATGATATCTATAAAAGGTATCGTGTTACAAGCATTTGCGTGCTAAAGACAATTCAATGACACAATAGTGCCTCTCCTAAAAAAAAAAGAAAGTATATTGTTATAGGTGTAAAAACAAATCCACAAATTGATATGTCACAGATATACATATATTTGCTGCTTTTTCACGGATAAAGAAACTGTTTCTGACAGTTCGAATGCAAATTTAATTTTTAATACGCAAATTGATGTTACAATACACAACCGCAAAAGTTGTCGCCTATAGTATATTTATTACAACTTCGATTACAGCTTCGACAATCCAAAGCGTACTTGTTACAAGGCATTTCAATTAATTAGACTATAAATATCTTAATCTAAGTTCGTCCGTTATCTAAAATGAATCGAATAAATTTTTTTTCAACAGGGCAGGACAGACGCGACAATTAACGAAGTCCTACAGACGCAAGCTGGATACTCGTCCGATCTTGGTGACCTGGGCATGGTCTTAAGTGTGACGGCGGGGCGATGACGCTCAATGACCGTCCGGCGTCATCAGCAGGAGTCCCTCAGGACTCATCCAACTGCTTGCTCTCGGTCCCGATCTCGGATCCGATTTCGAATCCGATTCCGGTCAGCAATAACAATCGCCAGTGCTCGGTAAAAGACACAGCGCGTGCGACCACGGCAGCCAGAAGAAAGAGATCACCCTCGCCGTTACCGACACCGTCATCGTCACGAACACGCCATGCCTCTCGAGGAGATTCAAGGACTGCTGCCTCCACCCACTAGCAAGACGAGTAAGTCGCCTCTTTTCGAATAGTTTTTTATTTTAAATGCGTTGTATTCGAATCCGATCGCAGTAGATCCAACCGTTCAAGCTAGCCCGGCGCGCTAAACTCTTCTTTTTCGCCTCGTATCGACGAGCGGATATTACCTCCATGAAAGATTATTTTTCACCGTTCGGAGAGTTATTCCTTGCAACGTAAAATATAGAACTCGAGTTTTAATCACGCACGCAGTATTATCATTTCAGTATTATTATAACTTGCGTTGTTAAAACGCAACTTTTATTGGAGAAGATACAAGATTCAATCTTGCTGTGCCCAGCCGTATATTACGTACAGATTGTTCATACGAGCCATGTACGCGCACAGAGACTCCCAAACGCGAGCGGACGCAGACTCGTCCCTCCTCTTATTGAATTTTCATGAAAATCCAACCTGAATTCCGAGGGAGCGCGTGTATATATATATATATATATATATATATATATATATACGCGTGTGCGTGCGTGTGTGTGTGTGTGTGTGTGTGTGTGTATATATATAATTCGTGTAGAAAATCCAGCTTTACGAGCCTTTACGATCTACTAGCTTGGGTCTTAAAACTTTTGACTCTTCTCTTTATTATCGTAATCATATATACGTGAAGACTCGGTTTATACGACGACGTATTTCTCTCAAAAGAAGGAATTACGTCTAAACTCGTTCTATACGAAAAAATGCGTGTTTGAAGAAACAAATTTCGCGGAGACTGGATCGTGCGCCGAATTATCGCAGCCGGTCAAAAAAGAATATCTCGTCCGATTAAACGAATTCAATTTTAGCTCGACTTAGTCGAGAGAGAAAGAGAGAGAGAGAGAGAGAAGGGGTTAATTACCACTTAGTGACATCCCTCAGCAAAGTGCTAATCCTTATTAATCGCGAGCCTCTAAACTCGACTGCCGCGTTTTGATGTTAATTTTGCAACAACGTGGTTTGTAACAGTAGAATATTTAATCAGATTAAGGGTAATAAATGTTGCCGTGCTTATGCCTTCGTGACTTTTTTCATTTTTGTTTTTTCACCGTTCCGCAGATTTTAAATTAAAAGCGACAGCAGCCAACACTTCGCGGAGATGTTATTAAGCGATAATTAACTTTCGATAATTAACCATTTATTTGCTATATTATCCTCTTTTGTTGTGAATAAACGAATGAGAAGACCGTAATTATCTTTTTTTTCTTCATTCGGTCATTTATTTTTAACGGGTCGATTCATTGTAGTTCTCTTTTTTTCTCTGTTTTACGGCAGATAACCGGGGACCTCTGAATGTGACGATTGTACAGGTCGGCACAGGAAATGGAGGCGGTGAAGGTGACGGAAACGATTTACTAAGATTGAACCCGCCTTCGAACTTAAGACCAACCCCGTCACCCTTATCTGACACCAGTGTTACCTTGCAGTCTGACAACAATGACACCTTAGCCGGAGGTGAGAGAATTGTAGCTTTCCCCCCTTCCTCCATTACTATATTCGCTTCAAAGGTCACCGATACCTGCCTCAATTCAATCTCTTTTAAGTTTAATGGGTAAAAGTTTTTCGGGGAAGTTTCTTTGTAACGTCATTCGACTTTATTCGTCTTATTTATTATAGCTCTGTCTTTCGAGAAAATGAATATCGTGCGGCACCATTAATTGCAAGTTTTGGGGTCTTCAGTATATTTACAATAAATATTGACGCTCAAGCTCTGTTCACTCTCGGCTTATGACAAGAGATGCTCAGAATGATGTCATATCCTACCATCGGAAAACGCCTCGGTAGAAAGCTTTCGGTTAAAATCAATTTACCGAGGTTTGATGAAAAAAAAGACAAAAAACATTTATAAAAAATAGTGATACAGTAAGTAATAATTAGAACACACCGTAATTTTTTTTTTTTTTTTTAATATTTGTCTCTTCTTAATTTTTATACAACAAGAGAATTTGCGCATTTCGAAACATGAGTTTCGTTCGAGTGTTGAAATATTAAGTCATGAGATATTGTGTTTTTGCCATATTGATCCGCGAAAGACATTTCGAACGTTACTCGCCAGTTTGAGGTAAAACAAATCTTTGCCGAAACTTGGTAGAAAAAAAACTTTTTTTTTTAGTTGCTCGTAAAAATTATTAATCGGACGAGCTTAAATTAAAACAAATCGGCATATATTGTAGCTTATTTGTTGTATTTTATTGCCAACTCGATAAAATATTGTAAGGTATATATTGAAAAATTCACAGGTGTCGATCCGAGATTGTTGTTAGGACTGAGTTGTGATCGTAACAACACATGGGAAGGTCGCTACCACTTAAAGGAACATCGACGTGCTGGTAAAGCTACTTTCCAGGGTCAAGTTTATAACTTTCTGGAGCGTCCCACCGGCTGGAAGTGCTTCCTGTACCACTTCTCTGTGTGAGTAAAATATTTCAAACGTGCATTTGATATTTGTTGTTTTCGCCGTGTGTTATAAGAATTTTTGAAAATGGTTTTTGAGCCGCGTTAGTAACACATTTTTTATACTGACGTTTTGCGAACATTTCAGTTCACTTCATTAGTGTTCAAGAACAGCCTGATTCGAACTCGAAAATCATTTTCACAAACTCATACGTGCATGTTCGACATTGCTTTCTAGTGTAGAGCGCTTTGTGCGGCACATTGCTCACGCTCTACTCAACGTAGTTACTTGTTTGCCGTCTCAATATGCTTACTCGATTGTCTTGTAAAAATCGTACTACTATCAAGCGAACAACATACTCCCATCGAGTGACTTTATTTTATCGAAAAAAATAACATTATTTTCTATTTGTTGCTCGAAACGATATTATATTTGTAATTGCGATAATTGCATTCTAGAGCGAAAAAGGTAAAATGAAATAGAATTCAAATGCGTTGCGTAATCCTATTTATTCGCTTTATCGGCCGCTCGCCACGCTCGATATCACAGAAAGATTAACGTGGATTTGACAGCATCAATCTTTATTGTCACACTCAATGAATTACTGATACACATGCGCTTTATGAAAGATTGACCGACCAAAGCAACCTGATTAACGTGTCTGATTAATCCAAGTTAATTAAATACATACATTAAGAAGTACATTAAGAGATCTTTACAAAAAGTACGATTTAAACGAGCGAAAAAATAGGCTTTGAATATATACTTTTCGCATTGGATATATTTTTATTACATACATTCACGAAAACTATAAAAGATCACGACAGTGCATAATTAAAACAATGTAAACTTTTACGGTAATAATCTCATCCGCGTTCCCGAGTAAATGTTCTTTCGAGTCGCAAGACTTTGTAACGAATTTATTACGCATTTACATACATGACAAACAATAGTATCTGTTTAAATTCAAATGTCTCACATTTCTTCAAGGAATGCTTCGGCGTAAATAATAACTTTATCGCCGTGTATAAACGTAACACGATTGCCTGCCAAAGTTTATCGTTATAAGAAAGACGCGCATTGTGAGTTATCGAGATGTTTATAAGTTATTTTTTATGGTTTAATACTGAACTCGACTGTTACATTACTCTTTTCGAAAAATTACACATGTACAATATTTATTTATATTTTTTAATATCTATTCTTATAGCTCGCGAAGTTTAAGTTCGATGCGCATAGATGGCAGACCATATACCAGTGTTCACTACTTACAGTCTGATCAATATTCACTTTCTCTCATTTACTCTGAAAGCCATTCTTTCATTGGGAAAAAAGTTTTAACGTTCCACGTTAAAAAGTTAACGTTGAACAATTCTAGAATAACGGGACAATTTTTGGAAAGAATAACGTTGAGAAGAACATATTAAAAATAAATTGCACATATTAGACAGCAAATTTACAAATATAAAAAATCTTGTTTTTCTTATTATTGATATAACAGAGAGACAAAAGTAAAGGCAAAGTTTTGCGTGATTAGTCGGAGAAAATTTTAATAAAAAGGGAATAAAATCAAACACACATTATTGTTATAACGATATTATAACGATGATTGTTATGTTCTGTCAACAACTTTTGGCACTGAATGACATTTTGTGGGGGTGCGTAAAAGATATATATAGATCACTTCGACACCGAATACATACGTCATCAGATTATGTAGGTCAATCCTAAGGGAAACATGTGGGTCACACATCTCATCGCTTTAGTACGAAGATAGTCTTGAAAATATTATTGCGTACAGAGTACCGATTTTTTTTTTAGACGCGTAAAATTATTTAAACTGCGATGTGTTGATGTCTTTACGTTACAAAAATTTGTTACATGATATAATTACACGTTGATGGAAAATTCCTACCATTTGAATACACTTTGAAGATAAGGTTTCGTGTTCGTGAACTCCGTAGCAACTCATTATTGATGTAACGAACTCTACGTTACATGGCTCGTGCTGCAAATTGAGCGCCGTAAAAGAACAGATAACTTATTGAAAAATGTAGCCGTTCTCCACATGTGCATGCGTGTCAAGTTCGTCGTTGTTTATCGTTGTACTTACACGATGTAAAATTGAGACATCTGTCTGTCGAAACTATTTTCGAAACGATTTTTTTATCTAAATGTTTTGTTCTCGAAAAGATATAGCAGTCTGCTATCTTAATACACGGTGTCCTTGTGCCGTCCACATTTTTCGTCCGGATACAAACTATAATTCGGTCGAAATGTGCCATCAGAAAAACATGCTCGTGATACAATGTCAATAATAATTTATTAACATTATTATTTCGAGATTTTGCTCTCCTTTTTCTCTTTAGCAATAATTTATAACAAAATAAGAAACAATTTTCTCGCAAGATTCGTCGTTCGGACGCGTTTTATGCGTGAAATACGAATTACGCCAACACACATGTTTGCTGTTGCCAAGAATAAATTTATTATTATTCTCGAAATGTAAAGGTTTACAAATTATAGATACATCGGTAGCGGCGTGAAATGATAAGCAACGTTGCAAGAAATGGGGTTCTCTGCCCTTGTGATACTCGATTGCTCGCAATCAACGATTAACTTTACCCGCAATTTTCGCTTTACACGACATTTTCACAAATTCCGCATTGCAGTAGACACGAAGCGTTGTTACATATCTGATCAACGCGAGATTGACAAATTGTCATTAAATTGCTACGAGTTTTCCAATGCAATCTACGCTTTATTTTCGAGCGAGAGACATTTTCAACGCCAGCCAAATGGTAAAAGTAGCACGTTTAACTTTTTATAAAACTCCTTCGTAATCACGTTTCCGTTATCGTCACAAATATACAGCGCGTTGAGGGACGAAAACGCTCACAACCGTCACTTAAATGTCATTGTCTATCGCTATGTACACGCGACATGTTTGTCGCTGTAAATGCAATAATGAGGCGAAGAGGCTGCATCGATCAACGTCTTGAACCGCATCGAGTGTGGCGATCGGGAAAAGACGCGACTTGATTCAATAGACCAGAAAGATTCCAATATTGTTCTTCACATCCGCGCCACCGCATAAAAAGAGATGTACGAGCTTTACGAGCGCGTGTCGAAATCGATTTCACCCTCGAAATCTCGCCTCTGAGCTTCTGTTATATTTTATTTGCGTGCTTTGTGCCATCTCACAGGGTGTCTGCGCTGTAAGCTATAAAACAGCATCGACAGACATTTACAGCAGAAATTTATTTGTGCAATACCTACGTTTTTCCTACTTTCGATTGTTCTATCAAGACATTTTATACATACAATATATAACTTTTTTCTGTAATGTTGAATCCCGCATCGAGATTTATAATCTAGTATGTATGTTGCAAGAGGAATTAATGCGAAATACGCAGTGAAAAATACTTGTAAAACCTGTGTATTTAAGAGAGAAAAACAACGACTGATACAATCTACGTATCACACGTATATGTACATGCAAAAGTTTCAAGGTTTATTAACTGAAAACATTGAGAAAAGCGCGGAAGATCCGAATCATGTACATGCGAGTGAAATCGAAAGAAAAATATGCTATTAAATAGAAAAACGAACACAGCTGGCGTATGTGTGTGTTTGTTGAAAAAAAAAAAAGACAAATTCGTCTTGGCTTTCCTTGATGAAGAAACAAAAGTACGAAATTAGCTATTCTTTATCTTTACACACGTTCCAACGCGACGATCTCTCGATGATAAAAACTGTCAGCTTATCTCGAGTGCATCTATTATTCAGGAAACGGCACGTGTTAATGTGCCTGCATGAGTAGAAGATGAAGGAGGAGGAGGCAGCGAGAAAACTATTGTGACATCCTCGGCACACCAAGACTTAGTGACCCGCAAACAGCGGGACACTCCATTCCACAAGAGCCGTCCATCAAGCATCAATAATGTACAAGGGTCGTAACATGGCCTTGCCGCGAGATATCGACCCGCAGTATTATCGATTACTTCCATTCGCGCGCACAGCAGGTCAAGATGCTGCCATACGCCCGTACAAAGTAATTTTCACCGTTGCACATAAGCGGCTGTTATATTGCGCCGAGCATTCGGCCTAACGAGCGCAATCTGTTGTTACCTAACCACGGATCCTGTTATGGTTGTAGAGGGTGGTTTTGAAGAGACGCTGTTTAATCGCACAAATCTATCTGACAATTGGAGAAAGAGCAACGCAAGTGAGAGAGACTCGCGTTGTTTAATTTCATAATTCAGATAGTGCTCCACCTTTCGCGCATTTTAATTGTTTCTAAATTGTTTTAGACTGTTCTTTGTATAAATTTTTATATCTATAATTTTGATTTGTACATATATCTTTTGGAAAGCATCTCTTGCGCTTGCTTTGCGTCATTATTCAGTCGATTCGACGTTCAAATAACAAAAACTAGCCGTAAATCGACGGCATAATAACATTTTGCTGCCTGAGAAGTTATCGAGCAAACTGACTAGAGATGGCAAATCGAAATTGGGAGTATCGGAGTATCGGAGCGCAAGAATGGAATTTTTTTTTTTTTTTTTCGCTTTTCCTTTCCTGTCAGCGTATTTTCTTCTTATTTGTTTCTCTCTCGGTTCTTTGTTTCTCTTTCACGTGCGCGTTTCTACTTCAATTTCCATTTACCTACCTTTCTCAATTTCCCTCTTTCTTCTTCTCTTTTCCCATTTTCTCCATTTGTAGTTCCTCGCTTCATTCTATAGCGGGTGTCTATCGATCCGCGTCGGCATCTATAAATAAACTCACACGGGATGTCGGCGGTATTTAACATTTCGCAACCAACTACCTGCACCGCCTGCGTGTACATGGTTCGTGACAAGTGGGTGACGATGTCATCTATTCTGTAAAGACGGTCACCCGGGATCGTCATCTAAACACGACTGTTATTCTCTTTCATAGCGTGCTTGTCGTTCTTCGTCGAGGATCTCATCTCGACAATGCGCTTCTTTATGACTAGTGTGTTATATGATGTTGACAGACGACGAACGAAATGATGAAAAAAGAAAGAGAGAGAGAAGTCGTTTTAACAGAGTCGCAGAGTATATCCTTGATCTTTCGCTCTTCTGTACTTCCGTCATTTTTCGCGCCGACTTATCTTTTCGAGAAGATACAGCGGGGTTCAAACAGATTTGCAAGAGGTCTCAGACGCTGCAGACGTGTGGAAAGAGAAGAGAGCATACATAAAGTTGCGGAAACTTCGTAGGAATGCATATGTAGATACGAGTAAGCGATCGAACTTGCTCCGCGCGATTAAGGCCAAAAGATTTTTCGGGAGCACAGGCATGAAAACTTATATTCACCGATAAGATTCGTCTGCGTTCTTTCACTCAACAGATCATGTTTGATTATGCATTCAGTTAATTTTGCGTAATATTACGACATTAATAACGTCGACGGGATTTTTGCGATTTTTTTGATTAAAAATTATCTGTATAAAATTAGTTTCGATTTATCTCGCACAAGTGAATTTATTTCCTCTGACACAGAGATAAAAAGAATTTAAGAAAACTTTAAAAAAATAAAATCATATGCGAAAAAGAATGAAAAAAACCTTATTAATTCGGTTCGGCGAAAGAAGGAAGATCTCTTATGCCTCACTTTTCTACAGCCGCTGCTTCTCTTCCCGCGAGTCGAATTGAATTGAAAATCTCTACACATTTTACATGTGATACAAAATGTGTTTCACAAAAATCTTGATCTGTCAGTTCAATGTGCGATTTCAACTATATCTGACAAGTATCTTTTGAAGTTCGATATCCATCAAAAAGACTATCGGTACTAAAAAAAAGTCTTTGGAAGTAACGACGACAATATACAGACAGAGGTTAGGTAGACAGAGAAAACAGAGGATTGCGCTTGAACTTTCGTTATCATACACCGACGCGACTTAAATTCATTATGTTCTGAAATGCGTGACAAACTAAGTTCCGAGTAACAAAATTCATTCATACTGCATAAAGTTGCTATAGTTAGCACGATAAAATACAAGGCCGTGGGTCACGTTAAAATAACGTTATTTTACCGTTGTTGCGTAACATTGAAACAAATGCGACTTTCTGGTCACATCTATTGACGCAACGTCGATATTCGCCAAAGAATTCCCTTCCGGAAACGGATCGTATTTTCTAGCGAAATTAATTCAAGATGGCAGCTAACGTATATGGTTATTATGTTGGTCGGTCTGTTGATGCGGTTGAAATGTTTGTGCATTATTATAGTTGCAAGTTTGCGCGCAAACATATCCAGCGTCGGACTTGAGTACACAGTAGCGACGTCACATGTAGCTATGGCCGAAGCGAGCGTCGAAATTAATCGCAATTATCGTTCGGAAGACATGTACATATGTACGTTATTGCGCGCGGATCACAGAGATCTTTTTTTTATACTTCCAAAAGAAATTTGATTTCCCATTTTGATAAAAATGTCAATTAATATATTATTATTATCTCAATATCTGTAATTATACTTGCGCTTAACACACAGAATGTGAGCACTTGGAGGCGAGCGATCGCAACTTTGTCACGAAGTGCAAAAAACTGAGAAAAACCCATCAGGAACATACCACATAGAGGGAGAGACGAGAGAGAGAGAGAGACGAGTCTCTTTCATTATCTCATTGAAAACATCTTATGAAGAACATCTCGACAACAGATGTTCTCAATGATTTAATCTCGATGAGAACATTTCATCTTGAGGGATCCCGTAATGAGTAATAGTGAGAATAGTCCATGTTTACCGTCATGAGCTTGCAAAGCGCCTGACTATCCGCGGTCGGCGTTGTGGTGGGTGGCAAAACTATGAAGTGATGATCGAGCCACAGTTGGTTGCGGGCTGTCGTTCCGAGAACAGTACGCGCGTTTTCGCGTTTTTTTTTACGCGACTTGTGTGATTTGCGTGATCGACGTGAAAAAACCGCGTGAACTGACTTACGCAAGATCGATCATGTGATTATTGTCTGATCGAATGGGAACAACGCAACCGTCACCTCGCATTACGTGGACACGCGATTCTGATAGATTTCTGATATATATGTGTCACGTTAATGTATCCTATTATCGCGCTATCTCTCTTTTCTTTAAATCGTAACTTCTGAACGTCTTCTTTCGCGGTGCATCGATTATAAAACTGATTATTGTTATATTTTTGCATTTTGCGCGCGTTGCTGCGACGGCGTGTCGCCGAAATAATCGCTCGCGAAATAAAGCGAATGAAAACGCGGACATGCTATCGTGATAATTGCTTGCTCTAAATAAGACTGAGCGGTAGATTGAAAATCGTGCGGTTTCCCGCTATGTTTAAATATCGCAGGTTGATAATTCATTATCCCGGCGATTTCGGAGATCCCGAGCGGCTCGCGAAAACGTTCATCGACGAGAGAAAGAGAGAAACAGGATTTCTTGTGACTGACCTAATTTTTCGCGATATAGTTGAACAGAGATAGATGCTGGCAGCTCGATTGTGTGAAAATTTCGCGACGTTATATAATAATCGACGGTTTTTACAAGAGTTTAACAAAACCCGTAACGGTCGCGCTCCAGGCATAACGGACCGTGATAAAACGAAATCGTTGTTCAAAGGGAAAGGATTACCGTATCACGAGCGAGCGAGCGAGGTACGTTAAATAAAAGAGCATTGGAGAAGCGCTCGGCGCGCGCAGCCTGCACGTGGAGCAGATCTTTTTGAAGCTGCGCCGAACAAAAAACAAAATTATCATCTTTCTAACTATCGATAAATACCGGTTGCTCATACATGCGAATGCGCACACGTGTGGTTGCGCGCAAAATAAAATAAACTTCTAAGTGAACAAAAATAAGTCGCACACAATTAACCCAGTTTCTTTTTAAACGCGCGATTGTTTAAACATGAATTGACGAGAAACGACGAGCGGGTTGCACACTGGGAAACATCTCGTGGTTAACAGTAGCGGACACGCGCGTAAGTGTTGCATTTCCAGGGAGGAAGAGGTGGATGCGCGAACTAAACGCGCGGCGATCAATCTCGTCTCGCCGAGCGACGTTGCAAAAGGTCAGGAGACAGTCCGGCTTCGCGGTTACACGCTAACGGACGGATAATGTTTTCCGGCGTATGATTCGACAAATGTTGAGATTCTGCATCGAGATTTCGAGTGATCGCAACGTGTGTGACGTGTATAAAACGTTCGCGCGATAGTGTCACACGTGGAGCGAAACGCGTTAAGTTCGCGTCCAACTTGTCGGATTTCGCGATCTGCAATCTTGTTGCTTCTCTTCCGTTATAACTCGTCTCTTCACAAAGTCATCAAGAAGACATTGTTTAAGTTAAACATCGCTAACACCGTTTTCGCGGCGACGTTAAGACGACGATTAAAGCGGCCGCAGCGTGCGCGAAACTCGCGCGCACACACACACACACGTCGACAATCCTTTATGTGATTTCACGTTAATAAAAGTAATAACGGAGCAATAATAAAAGTGCATTATAAGGAAAAAAGCGTGTCATTCCCGTGTTGTAACAGCTGCGACAAATCATTTTGTAATTTTTCGTCAGAAAGAAAAATCGACGAAAACGATAAGCTCCTTTGCATTTCGGCGACCGTCTCGCGCAAGAAATGCTCGCAGGATTGTAAAGCAACTAGTCGTCGAGAGGCTTGTCTCTTCTTGCGAAGAGAAAAATCAAGACTAAAATACTTCGCAAATAAATCTGAAAAAGAGATAATGCACAAACATGTACGCAAATATACGCTTTCTGAGTAGTAATTGTCAGTAGAGAAAAAAGCGGCGGGTTTTGTTTGCTCATGCACAAACTCCTTCGAACGTGGAAAATTAAAAGACGAACTCGGTTGATGTGGTTCACAAGCGCGAATAATAATTCTGACATAGAGAGACGTTAGATTATCTCGTCGCGCGGATATACCATTGTCCGGAACATCCTGAGAGAAACGAAAGACAAAGCCTTTTAGCCGCGACGCGAGGTGAGATTGAAAAAGTAGTGACGACGTAGCTCCGGGAAAAGTAGTTAAAAAGGAGAGAAGAAGAAAGAGAGAAAAAAAGTCCGGCAATTGAGATAACGACGGTGGACGGAAACGAGGCAAATTTCATCGGAGACACCGCGCGTCGCTCGGGAAAACAGCAATGCGCCGAATACATCTCGCGACACCGCTTGATGAGCTATTATCCGCGCGAAGAGAAAGAGAGACACCTCCCGACAGGAAGAAGACTCGGGAGAGTCTTCGCAGCCTCAAAATTCCATTACCATATTAGTCCGGATAAAATATTTCCAGATAAAACAGGATTTCCGCAGGCAAAATTGATCGTTCGGCCCAGGCGGTCTGCTCGCCATTCATCTTTCAGGAAACCGGAGCGAGGATATTTCGATTCTACCTCTTTTTTCCCTACATATCCGTTTATATCTTTCCCTGACTTTTTTACCTTTCCCCCCGTTTCTGTTCTTCTCTTTCTCTCTCATTGCTCTTCCAGCGCGCACTATTACGTTATCCGAGTCGTCTGAGAAGTTTCGGTGGATCGCGTCATATCGGACATTATGCCCGACCCGACCGTCGTTCTACTCTCCTTTCCATTTTCTCGCCCGCAACAGTTTTGCGGGCGAACGCGAGCGTTTTCATCACGAGGATCGGTTTATTTCGTAAGCAACATCAAGAAGGGAAGCGCAGCAATCCGCGGTGCTTCCGGACCATCGTCGGCTGAAGAAAAATGCGTGTTTACTCATCGGATCATTAATTGTCGAATAGGAAGAAGTAACAACGTGGAAAACGCGATAGACGATGCTCGCTGATTGCTCGGAAAATCCGAGTATCTCTGAAAACAAAGACAAATTTTTCCTCAGACGAGCTTCCGAAATAACTGATAATAATGTGTAATGTGAAAGCATATGTCGGGCCTAGATGTGATCGACGGTTTCGGCAACGACGGGTCAGATCGGATAATCTTCTCGTCGACAATATCTCGACGCCGGTAAGAGAGTAATCTTCGACGAGAGAAAAGGCAAGAGCGGGCTAATCTTCTTCCTTCCTTCTGGTAATTCTCTTCTTTTCTCTTTTTTTTTTCCTCTTTCCTTCTTTCTTTCTTACTCCCGCGAAGAAAATCCCGATCGCAATCACACGGATCAGGAGAAACAAAGTAATAATGCCATTGTCGCAGGGCAAATCCTGATGATTTGCGAAGCAGCAATGTCATCGAGATCAAAATACTAACGATCGGATAGTGTTTTGTTGCGCGTAAATCTCAACCTGCTCGATAATATATCTCGCGCATATATCTCGTGAACAATCAGTGTGAAAATCAGACTTTTCGGTGACCAAATAGAGGACCATGGACATATCGTGCGATCGTACGATCGTCCGGCAAATCAAGAGCCGCTCCTCGATCGCAAACGGAAAGATTAAGCCGGAATGCTGCACGCTGTTATGTTAGGTAGCGGTCCAGGACGGGGGAGACGCGAGCGGTATCCAGGATTTTATCTTCAACGTCGTCGTCTCGGCTACAGAATGAATCGCATCGAACAAGAAACCCTCTTTCGGCAGAGTCGGCGGATCACGCAGATCGTACCCGCGGTACGAGAAGACCTCGTTCTGAGCGTCCTCAAGTCGCCGATCAACCAACAGCAGCACGAACCACACCACGACCAACGACCGCAGTATCGACAAAGCCACTTTAACTGCCAAGGTCATCCAAATGATAAGAATAATTCAGGTATATAAGAGTATGAGTTCGTTTCCTTTTTTTCTCCGCCACGTGGTTCGCGTATTTCCGTTGTTTTTATCGCGAGTCACACTACACGAACGAGATGTGAATTTTGCAAATGAGCATGACTTGCGCGGTCTTCCTAGTCGGGAAGAAACCTCGGTTTGTTTCGGGATTGTGTTGCATTCATGTTTTACACGAAGTGAAATATTTAACCAGTCGGCTTGTTGTTTGTTAATCTAACGCGATTCGCGGACAATTAAATTCTTCTGTGATTGTATTCCACGTAATTTTGTAACACAGAGAAGATATAATTAAATTCAATTGTATTCGAACGTCTTAATCGACGTTGTTGTTGAAACTGACATAAAGCGTGACGTTATAGTAAAAAACGTATAATATAGTTATTATTTAAATTTGTTTTTAATTAGGACATTGTGAAAAAGTTTTTTAAACGCTTCTTTAAAAGCGTTTGTTCCGTTTAAAGCGGAAACAAACACACAATTTAAATAATCCCATGTATTCATGAATTTTCTAGTGTAATATTTTGTTGTAATTTTCGCACGGTTTGAAGTATGTGTGCTACTTTTCTCTATCCGTAGTTTTCTTTTCGAAAACTTTTCGCCAAAGAAAACTGCATTTCACAGCATTAATTTAGTTTGAAATTAACGCAAGTGTTGCGCGTGGCAACGTGAACGGGCTGACGTGTGTATTTTTAACGCGGTCTTTTGTAGAATATCGCGAAAGGAGTGCAAGAGAGGAAGAGAGTTTTACGCGATGTCACAAGTAAAGCCAAATGCACACTTGCAACATCTTCTAACTTCAACACGCTCGTAAACAAGATCGGAGTTACGAGATGACATGACATTTGGGTGACAATTTTTTCTCAAACGCGCAACATCCGTCCAATCTTATCTACGACGGTATTGCAAGTTATACGACGTTCTGTTGCGACGGTGTATCTGGTTTAACACGTATTGTACGCAACATTTCGCGCGTTGACAGACGGATGTCAGACACATACATCCTTGCTGACCGGAAACAAAAATTCACGTAGTTTATTAAATAAAGAGGCAGATTTGCGTAGCCCTCCTTTCTCTCTTGCTCGACCAGAGAGATAAAAAAAATATCTTGTCGCTCGATGCTTGAGGCTCGGTTCGTATCGCGGCAGGATGTAGATATTCACAACAAAGTTTTATAATGTGTAATCTTTCCTGGAAAAAAAAAACAAGAAAAAGAGAGAAAGAAAGAGAGAATGTGTGTATGTGAGTGAAAGAGAGAGATACTTTTATAAATAGAACCGCACGGTGAACAATATGTTCGCGTTAATGCATAAGCGCGCAAATCGGATTTGTAGTTTCTATTGTCTCACTTTTTCGATAATACCATTCGCATCCTGTCACTTACGCGACAAAATTGTTACAAAGCCGCGACATCGCCGGTGTTTATATTAAGATTTTTCCGCGTGATCATTAGCTTTTCACAATACGCTAAAATTTTAGCGGTTCAGAAAAAAATAACGTACTTTTAAGCGCTAAATCTTTTTCTGTATGTCGTACTTGATTTTTTTACGCTAAACTGACATGTTGTTCGTGAGTAAAAGTCAAATTAACGAATCTTTTGAAATCAAATTGGTTTACTTCTCAAAGCAACATATGTACCGCCCTGTTGACCTTTAAAGACTAATGACACTTAGTCTTCATCAATATTATACGTTAACGTTAATATGAACGAACGCGGAACACGTGAAAGAAAACAACTGCGTAACATTACTATTTCTTTATTCCTTATAATATCGCATTTGGTGTTTTTAAATTTTAAATGCATCTCTCGTTGTATTTTTCGTGCAAGATAGAAAGACACGATCGTGCGATTAATGAGTTATTTTGATTGTATCTTTGCGTTCTTTCTTTTGGAGCTTAAAAGAATTTTAATTAGTTATTCGGTACAGTTTGAAACGTACTTTTGAGCCATTTATGCGCTTTCTTTCAATCGTGAGAATGCTTGACGTTTCTTTTCCGCAATGAAAGACGCAAGTGAATGAAACATCGTTTCAGTCAAATTGAATGTGAAATTAAAGAATTAAAGTTGTTTTAGAAAAATATCTGCAATTTTTTTTGTTAAAAACAAAAACACATTTTAAACCGATTTTTATTTCTACGTAATGTTTTTATTCTGAAAAGTATTTAATAACAGCTGTTGATATTGATTCTATTTTATAAACAGACTTTTCGATCGCGCGCGTATTATGTGGCGCGATATTGTTCCGCGGCTTCTAATAGTTAGAATTGCAAATTGCCTCGCTCTAACCATCAATATTTGAATAATCTTCGCTGTGAATGACTGTCTATCTATCTATTTATCGTCAACAATTCATCCGAGACTCATCGATTGAGAATCTTGTTTCATTGACGATTATCTGAAAAAAAAAAAAAAAAAAAATGTAAACTCGTGAATGCAACACTCACGATGTACATAATATGTGTTTGACACGTTGATATACGTTCAATGCTATCAATTTACTGCAATAATTAAACTTTCACGTCGCTAGATGAGAATATTTGAGCGAAGATCACAATGGCCAAGAGAAAATTTGAATTTTATTAATTTATTATTAGAAAACGAGCTATCCGTTGCGTTAATTCTAACTCGAGCCTTGAGGATTGAGCGTGTCAGAACGCGTCGAGTCGAGCAACGACGAATGATTCGCAACTCTTGGCCGAGCCTGGTCCAAATGTCAATCCTGGAAATGCCCAGGTAACACATACAACAACGAGAGTCTTCCAGGAAGCAAGGAACCGACGTCTTGCCAGCCGGCGAAAAAGCGGTACATCACCGACGCCGCTTATGCGTCGCTCCAAGGCAGCGAGGACGAGCTCGTTGCCGGACAGAGTTTGGAGACGGAGGACACGGCGTTAAAGACACCCGGCAGCGAGACCGAGGACACGGAAGACTACGGTGCGAACGCGGACGAGGCTTTGTCGCCCTCGGACCGATTCACCTTCCTTCGCCGTTTCCGTTCGCCGCGCTTCGGCGAGGCGCATCACAAGCGTGTGCCGACGCCGATGAAGCGGAAGTATCGGCGGAAACGAAGCAGAACCATGATGACAGACGAGGACATGGTGACCTGTGACGAGGAGGAAGATTTGGCCAGCCCCAATACATCCGGCCTGACCGAACCTTCCTTCGTTTGCTTACCGAGGGATCAGACCTTCTTGGCGAAATATACATTGCCGCCTCAAAGATGCAGAACTTGGCAGGAGCGAATTTACGTGTTCCTCGAACACCCCGGCACCACTTTGTGCATTATCTACCATTTAGTTGTGTGAGTATTTTCCACTTGCGCGTTCTCTTTGCCGAGAAACGTCGTTTTTTCGGCTTTGAATTATACTTTCTTTGTATTATGATTTTAACAAACGGGAAAACGGCGCGCGTTCGCGCTTTTTGCCGTCTACAAATTCTGAGACTCCTGAAATTCTCTCGTAATAATTAACTTGTGTGTGTGTGTGTGTGTGTGTTTGTTCGTAATAATTGGTTTGAAATCACCGATTGAAAGGCACAAATACAGAATGTCGAGCTATAGACGCTCCTTTCGTTTCCGTTTCATATGCGAGCATTGATTCGGTCTTGTCACAACCTTTGACATCTGATCAGATCTTTTATATTGCCGTGAACTGTCTCTGCAATTGAAACTCTCGCTCAAAATCAATTCGTCTCGTCTTTTCATGCGATTCTCGACCGGAACAGATATATTTCGCATAGAATTTTATTGCTCACTATTTTTGGTCTGATTCGATAAACGATAACAGACGTCGAATGCTTGGGAATGTATCACAAGGAGTGTCGATATATCGAGAATTCAGTTGTAGTTTTCGCACCAAGCTAAAGAGATACTTCCTTTTACGGTCTCTCGTAGTTGTTACACGCGAGAAAATGCATCGCTGCATTAACATACAGTTTTAATATCAAATTTCCGCACGGAGGATATTCATGTCTCACGAAAAATAAGGACGACATATTGATGTTTACATGTACATACTTTGTGTGAAACGCGCGGAATAAATATTCTATTTTACACATCGAGTGATTTATTTTCGAGGGAAAATTATATTAGAATATTGATAAGAGAAAGAGAGAGAGAAAAGAGAGAGAGAGAGAGAGAGAGAGAGAGAGAGAAAGCGCATTATGCACACATGTATACTGGTAGACTAGAAGTAATTTAGTCGGCGAGACATTTACTGCTTTAATGAGCAACAGCTATCGGAAAACTTCGAGAAATTCCTATATTATTCATAACGAGTTGTATTTATTTCTTTCCAACTGCCGCACTGCGATTTCTCTCTCTCTTTTAAATAATACATCGTCAAAACAACGTGGCAAAAGTATCTTTGAGATATATATATAGAATATCCTATGAATATAATTCTCTTTATCTCTACCGGATGTTTTTTCTCGCTTATTTGTAAATGTTAATATTGAATTAATATTTAAGTTGAAAATATTACTCGAGAATGATAACGCGATAGCGCTAATGCCGTGCGCGCACAAAAACACAACACACACGCAATCGATATACGTACGTCTCACACTTTATTGTATCACGCGAAATTCTTGATAATAAGTCGCTCTATTGAACTTTTCGACCAACGTGAAAGTCAAAACGTTACAGTCGGAAATTATCACGGAAGTGTCTTTCATTTTGCGTTCGATAGGGTACTGTCGTCGTGTCGAACACGCCATTCATTTCCGGAAACATACATATCTATTTTCCCTGCATACTCAATATAGATCTTGCATATTCACAGAATCCTTTTTTAGAAAATGTACTTCTCGTCTTGTTGTTTGCTTTTTCTGCGTGCAGAAAAAGCAATGTCTGTGAAAAGCACCAAAAAATTTTATTTTAGGCACCAAAAAATCACACATTTTATTTTAGGCACCAATTTATTTTAGGCACCAAAAAATCACAGGTTTTTAAGATTTCATTAACTATGCGTTTGACAGATCTTTTTTGCAGTCGTTGCATGATCCTGACTTATTAATGTAATCTTTGTGCAATTTTAATGTTGCGTTTATACATACTTAATCGTTAAACGACCGACTAATGAAGTCGTTCTGCACGATACGGCGTAAATATTTAATTATTCGGTATTGATCAGCATATATAATGCTTATCGGTTCCCAGGCTATT
This sequence comes from Pseudomyrmex concolor, assembly GCA_014839585.1. Taxonomy (NCBI): domain Eukaryota; kingdom Metazoa; phylum Arthropoda; class Insecta; order Hymenoptera; family Formicidae; genus Pseudomyrmex; species Pseudomyrmex concolor. The sequence continues at coordinate 22,027 of QVOB01015775.1, forward strand.
ATTATAATATGTCAACGTGATTAAGATGAGTGAGGGGAATCAAAAAGATCGAGAGTCAATCTGAATTTTGCCGGAGAATCTCTGCTCGTTTACATCAGTTGCATCTCTCGAGCGATGATATTAAAAACGCGATAAATATACTTCGGTCTTAAACGTTTTAGAAATTTTCTTTTTATTTACATCGACTAACATTAAGAGACGAAATTGAATTTCTAGAAATTTGATCAAGAAAAAGTTAAACTCGGTATTACATAACTCATATGTGTCTCTCTGCGTGTTCAATCAATTAATAAATATCATATAATCGATCAATAACAAAATTTAGTAATGACCTTTCCGCGACGTGATGTATAATCTCTTTATGGGGGTCATTATGCGCGCGCGCGATATATATCGATATATCAGCGTGCACGATTTTCATCTAAAAATAACATACTGCACGCAAATAGCTTATGCATCGGGCCTAATAACACGATGCTATTTACACCCGCGCGAAAGTAGGCCGATCAAATTGAAGTAACCTCCTGTTAGAAACAAACTTTTTTTTCACAGTTTAACGTTATCGAATCATTGTTTAGAAAACAATATGCGCAATCACTTTTGAAAGCTACGAAGATAGAAACGATAATCTGTTAAAAACAAAAAAAAAAAAGCGTTTGACAGATCCACTTGAGTTTTACCGACAATTTTCCATCAAGTAATATCAGCAGATTCTACGCTGGCGGAACACATAGCTTGATACGAGTGACACGCAGGTGACCCCGGCATTGTTTGCGGTTGCGCGAATTTGCTGCCAATTTGCGCGGCATATTTCTTTCATTTCGTATCCCCGCCGGGTACATACATTCTCCTCGAAGCGGATTGAAAAGCATAAACTTTTATTTCGAGCATATAGTGTAATTAAGTCACGATGAGAGTGGAAATATAAACAATACGACATGATATGACGTTATTGCCATAGGAACCACACACGCATATTTCTCCTCGATGTAGATTAATTGATATGCAGGAAAATGTACAACGGCCGTACACAATCCTTCGATCATACGCAACATCTCTCGTGAGATCTGCTGAGAAAGATGAGAAATTTCCTCAGCTTCTGTTTTCTGCAAAAAAATTACAAAAATTTTCAAGAATTAAAAAAAATATATATATATCTCTCTCTCTTTACCGAATCTCTCGTTAACTAACGAATTAAACTGTAAAAGAAATAACAGTAGTTATCTCAGTCTGCGATGCGCTTTGGGTCGTTACTTTTGTGTTTCACTCGGCGCGCGGCTTTATTTCTTTCGTTGTTACACTGCTTTGGCATTTCCACCAGTCACAGCTACATCTACAAACAAAAAGCGTGATATTCGCGAGTGGCGGGAACGTCTGTCTAACGCTCGGAAGATGGATGAGTTCCGAGCGATGCTCGGGGAAAAAAGAGGAGGAATATGTTAGACAATTATCATACTAGGTCGATGAAGGTGACCCGTGCAAGCTACAGAGTGCCGTATGTACGTCGGAATTATAGGCCCTCGACACGCCATCTTAAAGAGCGCTACACGACACGCGTCTGAAAACTACCCGCCTTCGTTAACACTCGTCCGATGTCCGTTGCTTTAACGAGGCAACGCGCTCAATAATAAATTACTTATACAAACAGGGAAAACGCCGTTAGATCGATTCGCCACATCGATCAGCAATTACTGGTTCGGTTGGAGGTGCTGCGTATTATTACTCTTACAGGGTAAGGTTTGTCGTGTCACGTCGGTTTTTCTATCCCGCGTCGTGTTGGTTAATACAATACGCGTCGTATTGTAAACGGCCCGAGTTAAAATTCACAACGAGGAAGAAGCGACGATGATAACCGCGACTCTTCTAGGAATTGGCCGAGTCCCAGAAAGGATGGGAAGCGAATTTCCATGCACGAAGCCGTGGCGTGCACAGGTGAATCTCGATACCGAGAGCGAGCGCTTCTCACGAACACTCGCGCGCTTTACGATAATAAAATTGTGCGATTTAAATCCGATATTGTGCACGACCTCGAATCTCATTGCGCGTTGATTATGTATATCGCTTTTTAAAGCGTGAAAAATTGCACGGAATTTACACGTGTTCGCGTTGTTTATTCAGCGATGAACGCGCGTCGTTGTTGGAAAGTCAGAATTAATCGCGCACATTTATTAAAAAACATACGTGCATTTTGTCTTTTTTTTTTTTATGTAAATGATAAATGAAAAATTCGTAAAAATATCTACATGAGAAAAAATAAATCAAGAATATAAATTAAACGGCATTCGCAAAATTTGACGAGTGTAATTTCTCTTAATTCTGAACACTGTTAGTTTTATGTCGTCGCCGCGATCTTGATCGATAGGCTGCACAACGAGCGAGGATATACAAGTACATATATATCCCGATAATATTCTTCTTAAGAGTTACACTTTGACGATAATCACAATATTCATACGCACATAGGCGTATCACACTCGTAGTTTGTCAAGTAATTTGTCAGTTTCGCTAGACTTGGGTGACAGAGTAGTCTAACAAATAGTTCGTCTTAATGGAAAACCCAGGTAAGCTCAGTTTTTCTTCCGAGCATGACAAGCGGGGTCAAACTTTTAGATGACGCACACAAGTTGTGGAAACGCTACGAGTCATGAATGTAATAGTGTACTAATTTATGCTTGTATCTTCATTTAATTAGTTACATATTTCATTTGTTGCGCATAATGCTTGGTCTCTCGCACATTATTAGAGTTTCTCGGAAAGAGAAGGAGATAATTAGTTTCATTTAAAATAAAACAGTATTTAAAATAAAACAGTAGAAAGAGAAGGAGATAATTAGTTCCATTTAAAATA
>QVOB01015776.1:0-19302 GCA_014839585.1 Pseudomyrmex concolor
AATTATCTGCTGTGTGTAGTGCAAAAATATTGATGTTGCATCAACAGGATATATTTCAATTAAACTGATGCTGTTGATTCAACATCATTGTTTTTCCGTGTACATACGTCAAATCGAGACGATCAAACGCATGTTAAGATGTTTTTTGATAAATGTGCAAATAATATTTCTGCATATTAGAAAAGATATGACGGAGCGAATTGATCAAGTATATATGTAATAAAACTGATTTCGAAGAATGTAATAGTACATTATGTTAAAGATCATTTTTTAGAATGAGCAATACATTTTAAATATTTAAGTTAAAGTTTTAATGCTACTTCAATGTTGAAAATAATAAGGAAGCCGAATAACAAAGCTAGCAACTGTTTATTAAGGTTTCTACAATTGACGAAGTCAAAGACAGATAGAAATTTATACATAAACAGTATTTTTAATGTTAAGAAATAATATATTTTTTATTGTTTATTGAAAGTTTATGACATAAAGATACATACATGTAATATACATATGTACATTTAAGAGTTAAAAGATATATTAGGTATTTACATGTACTTCTACCCATAAAATTCAATTACTTATATAATCACTTCTAAGCTGAAAAAGACAAGGAAGCCGAACAACACGTTGGCAAATATTCCTAGGGCTTCTACAATATATATATATATAAATATATATATATACATATATATATGTATTATATATATATATATATATATATATATATATATATGTATGTATATAAAGAACAGAAGTCAACACATCTAAAAACAAAATGATAATTATGCATTTTAGGTCACACATCACCGATTTCGATATGCTTCAGATATGTTATAGGGCGAGTCATACTGAGTAATTATGTAAAAAAATTTTGTGGGAGGCGGCCTTGATTTAGGAGATATGGCAATTTGAAGTTTTAATGCTTTATTCTAGATATTATAAGCTGATATTACCTACAACAAAGTTTGTGTATGTCGGATGTATAAAAATGTAAACAAAGGAATGTAAAGTTATTTATAAGAAATAGAATCACAAAAACAACTACCGTACGGCTTGTCAGTACGCATTAGACAGTAAAGCAGATAATTTCACCTAATATTTTGTTGGCCTAATATATTTATAAAATTTTGCTTTGCGTGGAAAATGTATGCGTGGAGGCAGTGTGTTCCGCCCCCTTTTCGGGGAGCTCCACTATCAAAAAACTAGACACATAGGTTTGAGTTGAACCTCGCTTTGCGTGGAAAGTTGTAAATCCATGGACTTCACCTTGATTTAAGTTGTCGCTTATTGTAGCAAGATATTACTATTGTAGCAAGGTACTACTATTGTTTACAACTTTCCGCGCAAAGCGAGGTTCAACTCAAACCTATGTGTCTAGTTTTTTGATAGTGGAACCCCCCCCAAAAAGGAGCGGAACACACTGTCTCCACGCATACACATAAATATTTGTGTAACACCCCCCGCCTATATGCTCACAACACGAACAAAAAGAACATAAAAATAGTAGTATTGTTCCGAAACTTTAAATTGCCATATCTCCTAAACCAAGGCCGTCCCCCACAAAATTTTTTTATGTAATTACTCAGTATAACCTGCCCTACAACATATATAAAGCATATCGAAATCGGTGATGTATGACCTAAAATGCATATTTACCAACAAAATTTATCTCTTTACGTTAAAAATTAATGCATTTTTTGTTTTTTTTTTACTAACATTTTTATGTCACAGAATTATATAATGCAAACGAATGACAACCTTTATTAATTATAAAAGTGCGAATTTGCGTTAATTGCCTTAAACTTATAAAATAACTTGTGTTTATTGTCGAGATACATTAAATGTATATATCGATCAAAAAATCTCGCTCTTTTAAGAAGAATTTTCAGAGAGCTCCGCTATAACTCTCGTTCCTGATTTGCTGCCACGAATTCAATCTCGACTCTGGCATCGAAGCATCAAGTCTCTCGGAATCCCTAGTAGATGTTATCACGTGCGAACGGGTCTCAATGTCGCGCCATGCTTTCGACGGGAGGATTGACGTGGCCACTATAGAACCGTGAACGTCGAAAAACCAAAGGGAACAAAATATTCTCGAAATTGGCTCCGAGGAATCAGTAAGTTTCACCATCAGGGCGGAACATAAAGGAACACGAAGCGAAATAGAGACGAGAGGGAGGAGGGAGACACGATGGAAACGAAGAAGGCTCATCCTTGTCGGGCGGCGGGGCAACCATTGGCATGTCCTTTTTTGCCAGCTGAGAATAAAGACTAACTATCGGAGAACAAGCCTCTCCCCAGCGGAGATATACCTTCGTATATACTTCTCGTAGAATTTCTACGGGAATTAAGTTTTACGCTCAATGAACGCGCAACAAACACCGTATACTCGGGGCTAAGATTGTATTCAATACGACTTCTCGATAGAAAGACGCTTCCTCGTGCACGACTCGGTGCGCATGGTTATGTACATGCCCGCTCTTTGACAGAGCGGATATTCGACTACAATCCAGGGTCAAAGTGCACGATGCCGCATAAAGCCATATTCCCGTGAAAAAGTCAGGCTCAATACTGAGTCAATTATTTTATAGAAAAGTTGCACGAACTCATCACAGCTGCAAATGCCTAATGTCTCTCTTGTTAAGTATCTAATTAAATTACGATAATAATTTTATTATTCGATATTGACAAGATATCTCATGATCTTTGTACATTAAACGCGCTAGAAATGACGAATTGTGTAGTGGCAAATTATATTCAATTTGCTGCAAATTTCTTGAATGTTAAATTTCACTATCTCTGAGATATGCGCGTATCCGCATCAGAACCGTATTGAAAATACGTCACAAAGCTGCCAGTAAAGAGAAATGAAATATTAATGCGTAGAGAGATTACTACACGAAAGCATGTATGCGCATTTGAACGAAAGCACACAAAGTTCAATCTTGAAAAATCGTTCATGAAGTCGGTTAATGCTTCGCTTGTTTCACAAGTACCTTCTGGCTTTCTTCGCGAGGTTACACGGCTGCACTTGACGTTACGCACGTACGTATACGCTCATTGTGGAACTACGGAGGCGAGCCTTTCAAGAACAATGCGGTTGTGTGCAAATACTCTTGGAAACAATGCGACCGCGACTTAACTTTCTAGGATAGCAGTGTGTCATTCTACTGCTAGAGTGTATCGAAGCCGCGTAACCCGCGCTACCTAATGCAGAAACGACGTTGCATTCCTTGATAGATGATTCCGATGAATCCAAATGCTGCGACTTGTTTCGATGTGTTTCGACGTATACGTGCGCACGTGTAGTGCGCGTCACTTGTCGCAAACATTTCTTTGCGTTATAATTTTATCGGTGCGCGCACCAATAACGAGAAAAAACTCTGCATTTCTTTCAACTACATTTCAGCACAACAAAATTACAATTTTATATATATTATATATTTTATATATATTATTATATAATTATATTATATTATTATATTATTATTATACTTATATTACTTATATTACTTATATTATTCTTATTTATTATTATATTACTTATTATTATATCACAATACCAATCATAGTGTTTGTATAAATGCAATAAATAAATAACAAATTATATTATTAGCGTAATTACGTGTTCATAAGTGCCAAAAACAACTTTTGATTGTCTAAAACTGATTTATTAATAACAAAATTTGAAATAATTTTTTGCAAAGTTATTTTTGGATAAAATCTACAGAAAATTTCAAAACGAATTTAAGACCCAACATAATAATTCACGGCCAATACGAGATAAAACGAGAAGTAACATACAATATAATAATTCACATTCACGCACGTGCATTCTATTCGCTCAACTGATCCGAGTAAATATGATGTGCTGAACGTTAGTAAATCAAATTCTTTGACGATAAGAGTGAACACCTCACTGTCTCTGTCTCTCCTCCTCACATGCAGCATATACGTGGGACGTAATAATAGGGATTTAATAGTCATTAAAGACGGCAATCCAGTATATATCTGTCGATTGGTAACGCAAAGTGTTTGCACTAGAACTATCGAAGGGCGCGAGTGGGGATGACTCGTTGCAGCGGGAGATCGATTCGTGAACAGGGGGATTTGAGAGAGTGTGCGGGGGTGTAAAAGGCACCTTCCCTATCTTTCTCTAGACCTACCGTTTCACTCGCGTCTCTGCAGGGTCGTAGACTACTCGAGTGCCCTCGAGGGCCAATCGAGTGGCGGCCCTGGACATTTTGTCCACACTTGGTGGTCTGTAACAAGTGCATTGTCCCGTGCACCGAAGTGCACAAAGATAAAGAGACTTCTGGCTGCCGTAACAAGAGGACCATTCAGTGCTCGTTTTTGCTCATTTTCTCTCTCTCTCTCCTTCTCTCTCTATCTCTGTCTCTCTTTCTTTCTCTTTTTCTTTTTCTCTCTATCTTCCTCTCTATCTTCCTTCTCGTAGTTTTTTTCTTGGTTTCAATATCAAAAGTGAAGACAAACGTGTCGATGATATATCATCGTAACATTTCGAAAAAATAGTTAAAATATTCTAATTTAAAATATTGAATCTCATAGAGATTCAGTATGGTAAACATCTAAATATTTATAAAAATTTAGATGTACATATATGGTAAATATTTATAAATATTAAAACTTTCGTAATTTTTTATCACGATAAATTCATTTTTCTTTTATAATGATACTAAGGAAAATTTCTGTTATTGGAATAACAAAAATGAATAGAAAGGTTAATATCGCTCCGTGACAGTGCGCGTAGGTATCACAATACGGGCATCGTTAAAAAGATTTTAAAAGTGTGACAGTTGTTTTCAACGCTTTTCTACTCATGTTGGATGGCGTGTAACAAGTGCTTTTTGTGGCTGATGCGAGACGCGTAAGTGCACAAAAGTAGTGATGTGTGCCTGACTGATTTCAGGAGGACCCGGGAGAATACCTTGCCTTTTCTTCGTGTTTCGCCCTTCCTTTCATAACGAACAAAATTTTAATATAGTCGAGAAAAGAGCGGCGTCACGGGGTAGTATATACTCTATGGATTCTTTTTCAGCGGGTGGCAGCTTCATTCTGGTCCCAAAGATTGGAGAAAGTTTCCGCGCAAGCGTAATGAGACATAATATTAGAAACGTAATACGATGAGAGCTCGAATTTTTATTGTGATGTTAGGTAGTAATAATTTTATCGAGCGATGTAACATCTCTATAAAAATATTTTACATTCTTTAAAAACAAGAATATGTCGCATCATTCAATTTCAAGACATAAATCGTGATATATGTTGCATCCATATTCATATGCTTAAGAAGTAAAGTATTTTTTAAGTTATTATTATTATCATTTTAATTTATAAGTCTGATAGCCCTTTTATTCAATTATATATTTCGATTATTTACGCGAGAAACCACGATTATATATATTTAAGTTGTCGGTTCAATATTATAAGTAATTTGCGCTTTCTTTCTCTCTCTTTCTCTCTTGTATATAGTATTTTATATGCTCTCCATCAGTAGTTAAATTGCAGCGTTTAACAAGAACTTGAATAGTAATATAAATTTCAATTGCGGACGCAACAGGATGCAATGTACATATATATACATACTTACATACACGCGGAAGTGAGTGTGTTTCATCCATATTTGCGCGAAAAGACTCGTGCTGCAGTAGCTCTGTTAGTATTCTGAAGAGGCCTCGTATGGCGTGGTTCTATTCAGTGAAATCTAGTTTCAATATAGCGTGCAGTTAAGAGAGGACACGGAACAATACATTATTAAAGACGGGTTTGCTGGTGTAAGATTTCATTTTGGAAACACAGACGAATCGTCGAATCAGCCCATCCACGTCTATGCCAACGGCTAACAAGTCGTTGTAAGTAGAAATCTTTTCACGTGAATGTAAGACTTATATCTGAGCTATTGAAAATTTCAACTTTAATTCATTCCAGTTTAATCTAACTTTCGCGGAGCTTTATGTAAAATTCGCGCTCCAAAAAATGATATTTAATTTATCTGTACCAAGCGATGATTGATAGAATTTAAGGAAGGACTTATATTGATATAAGTAAATTATATCTACGGATATATCTAAACTAAATGCGATTAGGTACATAGAAGTCGACGGCTAATAAAGATTAAACCCAAGTCAAGTGTCCTACATCTTGCATGCAATAAAAATGATTATCTCTCAGAGACACACATTCGCGTCATGACGCGACGTTGTCGTCATCCGATTGTTTTTTTGTACTATGGACGTTAAGTACTTACCGATTAGCATCCCTTAATCCGAGACATGTGGACGGCGACGTTCAGGAGACAGGAAACAATACGCGTTCTGTCGTTGTTCGATTATATCGCAGATGTGCAGCGCGTAGATGTAATAAACGTGGTGGCAAACAAATTAACAAGTCACCACCGGAGGAGAAGATCGTTCCTGATGGCGCGAAGGAAGGAGCGATGCGTTGTTTCTGACTTTGTAATCGGAGAGGATAAAACGCGACTTAAGTCAACCGGCTAAGAACGCAACGGAAAGTCGCAGCAGGCGTATTGTGCGTTTTCAAGATCTTCCGACAGCCGTTGTTCGCCGTGTTCTCGATTTTCGTCGATGATGCATTTTCAGAATTAGATTTCTGGTCTGCTTTTGATAAAGGGAATTCTCAAGAGTGTATCTTTGTAGAGTTCTGTTGCACCTTCATCGGATTATCTTCTGCTGCACACATCTGCTGCAATCGTGTTGTTCTTACATCTATCCTGAGTGATGACAATCAATTTGTGTCGATTTAAGACATCGACGGCCTTTCTCGACTAAGGTGAAAAGAAACGACGCATACATAATTGATAAAAACATGAAATTGTCTATTTTGAAATGAAGTCTGTGAGGTCAAATTCTTCTGTTTTGATAATAGCAGAATATGAACAAAACAGAATATACAAAACTAAAATAAAATTCTACGATGACTACCGGGTTTTTGTTTTATGCACTTTGTGCACTTTTATCAAAAATAACATTTTCTAAAACAAAAGCACAATTTGAATCTTTTGCATTTTATAATACATTATAAGGAGTTTGGTTTTTTATTTTGTACTTTTTTTTACATATGCAATATTTTACAGCTTTATTTTTCTAATCACACTGCAAAAATAATTGTTTTTAACAACCTCAATGACTTTGATTGCCGATTAGAAAAAAACTTGTGTTTTTGCAAACTTAGTTTTAAATAATTTTTCTTGTTTCTTTTCAGCCAAAACGTCTCTTAGACGTTGAAAACGTCACTTTAAAGGTCCCGCAGCCGGTAAATAGTCGTGCTGGGGGCCGAGGGGGTGCTGATGTGGCCGAATAGCCTCGGAGGTACTTCCGGCTGCAGCGGAGGAGCCGGTGCTACCGAACTCGGGGGCCTCGCCGCTTCCACCACCTCGGCCTCCGAGCTTTTTGGGCCCGCGGCGTTCGGCACGTCCGCCGCGGGACCCTACGGCGCTCTCAAGACAAATCCGTATGTAAGCGCACTCGGTATGCCACCAATCGAAGCGTTACATTCCACTATTGGCTATCCCGGTTGCACACCTGCCGGTGAGTCTTACTACTGTGAGTGCCCATCATATTGTTTTATTAGTTTTAGTAACAAACAAAGTCGGGAGCAATTTTTTAAATTGTCAAACAGATCATGCGCGCGTGCGCGTACATCGACACACACACACACACACACACGTGTGTGTAACAATTATGTGTTTATACAATCATATAAAAGATTACCATAATATTGTTTTATAGAGATTTATAAAATTATCAAAATATATAAAAAATAATAAAAAAATAATACATATATACATGTATGTACACACACAAAATTCTCTATAAGTTTGGAAACACCCTACATTATACAGACAAACAATCGCATGACAGCAATCTGTGCATGTTTTTGGTTTAAATACATTGTAAGACGTTAAATGATAATAAAAACATTATTATCTAGAACGAAAAAGAAAAGAATCATTTCGTTGCATCAAAGCGCTCAGAGTTGAATTTCGCGCGCTGGTTTATTGTTTGTCTATTGTTACTTGTTTTATCATGTCGTGTTTGTCATTTTCGATAACTGTTGTAGCTTTTAAAATTTTTACGGAATCTGAAATCAACCTGCGATTCAAATAGGTTATTAGTTTTACAGAAACTGTAACTGACTACACTCACGACCTACTGTTTCTCTGACGTGTATTTACAACGCACGCAAGCACGATGCCACAAAATGATTGTTTGACATATTTCCGACATATACAAGCTTATAAGTATTCTAGATAAAAATGATTATCATCATTTAGACATCTTACAATGTATTCAAACCAAAAACATGCACAGATCGCTGTCATGCGATTGTTTGCCTGTAAAAGGGTGTTTCCAAACTTATGAAGGATATTGTATATATATACATGTGTGTGTGTGTGTGTGTATACATATGTATATATGTATATATATATATATGTTAAGCTATAATTATTCCAGCAAATTATAATATTATAATGACAGAATAGTGGTAATACGGAAAGTGTTAGTAATGCGGTATAATATGGAGTTATTTATTAATCATGCTAATATAAAAGCTACTACATTATGTATGAAAGTTGCTTCCAACTCGTGAAAATATTATTGCTGTTGTTAATTTAGTTATTAATGATCAGATCATTTATTCTATTTATATTATTAATCATATTGTATCGATTAGTTATTAAAGCAATAGTTGACCTGTGTCAACGTAGCGTAAATTTTACTCATTCATTGTAAGAATTTTCGATATGCGCTACATGCAATTTTAATTAAAGAAATTAAAGATACATATTAAAGATTTTATATATATAAAAGATTTTTGGCCGAATATCAAACATTTAGTCTCTTCAGATTTAAAAAGTAATTTTTAAGTTGATTTGGTTTCTCTTTATAAGTGCATCTTTGTAAACAATATTCAGATTTAACATCAAAAGTTTCTTCTATAAGTATATCTTAGAAAAAATCATAATCTTAGATAAAAGCTGCATTGTGTTCTGTTGTATTTAAAATTCTTTATTGAAGGCAATCCGAGAAAACAGCGGAGGGAAAGAACAACGTTCACCCGAGCGCAGTTGGATGTCTTGGAAGGCCTTTTTTCGAAGACGAAATATCCTGATATCTTTATGCGCGAAGAAGTGGCGATGAAAATTAATTTACCGGAATCGAGAGTCCAGGTAAATTGTTATAAACTTGTTATTAGTTTGATTTCGATAACATACACAATTAAAGTTATACTCGTAAAGATGTTTATCTATTACAATTACAGAAGTATCGCCATCTGAAAACCTGTTTTATAATGTTATTTCACAAAAAAATAATTAAAAAAATGTAACATAAAGAGTAATTTAAAATACCTTAATACGTAATTTAAAATATCTTAAAAAGAAACAGTTTTGCAGTAAAAAAAATGCATCCCATGAATGTCCATGAGGGAGACAAAGTATCCAATTACCAAGGGGTACGCACTATCGGTATGCAGACAGTGCGAACAGTATTGATTCTTTCTCATATGTCTTTCATTAGAGTTAATTGAGTTAGTCAGTCACTTTAAAAATATACTTACACAAATTTTGTGGATTCACAATATTGATATAAATATGTATATTTACGCTAACAAGTACAAGTTGATTTCTGACAATAAATCATATTAATATAAATAATCAATAGCAATATTCTGGAAATAAATCATTGTCTTGGGATTTAATATACTTAAAAAAAGTTTTTTGTAAACTATATAAAGTCTAATATATATAAGTCCTTCTCTAATGTATATAAGTTTTACTAATTTAACATTTTATATAAAATGTCATGTCTTTTTTTAATACACAGAAACCGAATGTTTACAATTATTTACAGCAATGAGAACGAGATACAAAAACCAAAGATGTGCGCTTTTAGATTCGCTTTTTAGTATAGCTCAAGAAAAGAAACAATTTAAAAAATTCGTTTATTTCGACAACATAAAATAATGATGATACTCATTTAGTCATCTCATCTTATTGGCATGAGAGCAAAAGAAGTTTTTTTTATATAAAAAGTAGATTTTCATATATATAAACTCATATATTGATACATCGAATGACATTGTCCGAATCAATATGTTGGCGTTACTCGACTGATGCTATGCCATTTAGTCGCTCGATGATTCGAGTTATATGTCCAGAAGACCCGAAAACGTGATTGTGCATATTACACCTTCATTACGACCGAAAAGGACGTTTCACATCCGCAATTGCCACCCAACACACCTGGCTATGGCGTGTAAATGGGATGAATGGACCCGGCTTGTTTCCATAGTCTTCTGCACGTTCGTCAGACAACTGCAAAACCATGCAGAGACGCGTTTATGATCGCCGTTTTTTTGAACCCCTGCATGACTTTTCAACTGCAAACGTATCTGTGTCCATTTTAGACTCGCTAATTTTCTCACATACAATACATTATACAATAATAATTCTACGCAGAAACAGCCGTATATATTAAAGCTTATATCTAGTAAAGAGTATACCTTATATCTACTAAAGAGTATAGCACAATAAGTTGCAGCGCTACCTGCAAAAGTTGCGCACGTTAAACAATTATTATAATATTATTATAATATTATTATAATAATTATTTTTGATCAGTGAAACAATTCGTCGAGTAAGATAATAGCTATTAATTGTAATTAAAAAGTAAACATTATCTCTCATGAATAATGCTGATCTCATAATCTCTCGTGTAAATGTAAATTTTTGCAGTAGACAATTTACAAAAACATTGACGTTTCGTCAGTGTAGGTATCTCAATATCAACGCAAAGCATGACATCTAGTCGTGATAAAATATCTTTATGACGTATTTTGAAAACGAAGAATTTATCTTCTTTTAATATATATATCAAATATATATCAAACTCTTTTGATAAAAGAGTTGTGAACTGCTAGTTTGGTTTTTCTAGAAAATCCATAGAAACCCAAACTCACTTCTCCGCTTCTAACATCGATCGCGTGAGGCTTCTTCAAGTTCTACTCTGTTTTTCTCTTCCTATCGTATTTCTTTTCTCTTTACCTCTTTCTATTTACCTCATTCTCTTTGTCATCAATATGTATCGGTGGCGTTACGAAACAAACTAGGAGATGCAACATATTGTTTTTTACATTTTGTATCTCTATTCGGAAGTGTTTTATTTGCGCGAAGTACTTATATTTCCGAATCTTAATTTACAAATATTCCGTTTTGCTAAAAAAAAATGCAGCATTTCTTTTAGAAAACATGAAAAATATATTAACGAAACGCTTTTGATGATGTTCGTCAAAGAAACTTACAGAAATTGATAAAATGTTAAGCTTTATCACTTGCGCACCAGTGGCGAGAATGCTTTTTAGTTTGTGTAAACATAATTAGCAGCTTCGTTACACAAGGTGTTCGTGCAAAACCGGTGGACACTTTGAACGCAACCGTAGCGAGCCCGTTGGTACGTGAAATCGGCTTATTCCATTCAGAGAAGTTGCTCAGTGTGTGAGACGACCTATACTCGAAATTGGTATTCGTAATTCTGTTGCATTAACGACAGCCTGGTAGCAAATGTGTTTCCGATATGCGTTCGCGTTTTCGTTCGCGTTGCTGCAGTCAGCTTGATTGGTAATTGATAGCTGTGCCAGTCGGGACATTCCCTTATAATTGGCTATTACGCCAGCTTTGCAAAAGCTCTGCCGCCGTCGCCGGTCGGGCTCGCCGATCTCGTTGCATCAAATCGCGTTTACATGCTGAAACACAAAAATGTCATCCGCTTTACTTCGCAACAGATGCACGATTATTTGTTTAAATGATAATGCCATGTTCACGTTTTGCCAGAATGCTTGATTATATAATAGCGCAGATCATTCTACGTGTGTTACAGGTATGGTTCAAAAATCGTAGAGCCAAATGCCGACAGCAGCAGAAGCAGCAACAACAGCAGCAAGATAAAGCGCCGAGATCCAAGAAACCTTCGGGAAGTCCGGCTAATAATCCACCTCCAGGAAAAAGTCCTTCAATTGCTACTACGCCCACGCCTTCCGCCGCAGTACCCGCTACTACTCCTCTGTAAATATATCTCATAAATATATCTCATTTATCTCAGCGAGCACACTCTTTGATATGTACGTTTGTAATGCACAACGATATTGTTATCTCTGCAAGGAATATGCGAGATAATCGTAATTATCTTGTTAATTTTAATTGCAACAAATGCACGCTATATTATCGTAAAGTATATCACGCGAAATATTCCTTACATTTAAACTTTGAGCGTACAAAGTATGTTATTCTGGAACACTAATTGCGATGCGATCACTCGTTGCACGAACGTAGGATAACACACACGCACATGCACACGCACACACACACATACAATGTATGATTATTGCCTTTATCTGTTCAGGAGCGGAGGTACTGGCGGTTCAGCAGCAAGTTCCCCGGCGCTTTTAAGGGATTCGCCACAATATAAGCCTGCTGGAAATGCTACTAGTTTGCTGTTAGCAGCGAGTACGACTCCACCAAGCGTAAGTCAATAACAGTATCCACGTATTTTGCTGAACACAGCCATTGTCACAAGACGCAATCGTACGATTTGAGTATCCACATTAGTCATAAGGTACAGCCGATCAGCAAAAAGCAGCGAAAAAAATGTTGTTTTGAATATCTGTAATGATCTACAGTATGAGAGTAATATATATATTATATATTATATATTATATATTATATATTATGTATTATATATATTATATATTTTTTCATAAAAGTGAGGATTTTGATAAACTTTGCGATTTCTACTGCGACGACTTTACAAAGATTGCAATATTCGCGTCTCTCCAATCTTACGATAGCTAATAAGCATCGCTTTCCATTTTTATAGCAAAACAATCTCATTTTGAACAAACATTGTGAACCTCTTTTTAATCCTTAAACCTCACATTTTATCTCCGTAACATAAACTCCACTAAAGATTCATTAGACCCTAGCCTCTTTAAAAAGTTCAAGAAATTACTTTATTCATTTTTTCATCTTGAAAAAAAATTATAGATACTTTCGAAAGGATGTTGAATCAAGAATCTTATTTTTCGAATGTGAATTTTTTATTATATGTTAAAAAAAAATCGTGAATTAAAAAATCTTAGAAAATCGCTTTGACGCTCAAAGTTATGCTGGGGTCCCATAGATCTCTAGTGGGGGGTTTAAAGGTTAATATGCTTATACTTTTCGCATATTTACGCTCGTTATTGTATTTTTTAACAGCTAGGCGGCAGTGTGTACAGCAGCGGTGGTAGCAGTAGTATATGGAGTCCAGCAGTAACAGAAAGTGGAGGATTTCCAAGCGATCATCAGAGGTTAGCATGGACGACAACTGCTTCCCAGCAGCAATGCTACCAAAATTACTCGTCCTACTACAGCAATATGGAATATCTCTCACCCACTTCTCAGTTAAACGTTGTGGTACAAGAGATTATATTTCTTGCTTCTTTTTTCTTATAGTAAATTTTTATATTATATTATAGTAAATTTTTATTTTTATATTATGTTGTAAAAAAAATTTCATAATAAAGAAATAACAATTCAAAAAATCAATATTGTATTAATAGGACGGTGGAAGTAGCGGCCTTGACAATTCATGGAGCAAACCTAGAGACGAGGGTAGTTCATCTTGGTTTTACAGCAGCGCTGGATGGGGCGACCGAAAGTGAACTACTGTGGATTGAAAAATAGAGTCTGAGTACATATCATCAAAGCCAAGGATGGTTATATGACTTGAATTGAAAACTTTGTAACATAACATAATGCCAACTATAATAATAGGCTGATCTACTTCTGATGAATTTTGAATTAGATTCAACATATCTTTAATACGGTCGGCATTCAGGCGACATAAAATGCACATACCGATCGTGAGAGTGCCATACGTATCCTCCTGCATTTACTGAAATAGTATAGTTTAAATATGTATATAAGACATTCTATATACATTTCTATATTTATGGTGTAATAATTTTTTATGGCCTATTATACACATAATTATACACATATGTAATATTTTTTTCAATATTTTGCAACTGAAGTTTACACACACATAATATATGTTACAGTATGCAAACTTTAGTACAATAATTTTAATTATGAGTTGATTTAAATTATATTCTTGAAAATATATATCAAATTATATTCTTGAAAATATATATCAAATGATAGTAAATAATATCTTCGCTCAATATTCGTAAAAATACAAAATCAGTGAAGAAAAATTATAACTTCTCTAGAAAACAAAAATAAATTACATTTTAATAGCTCGATAAGCTTAAAATTGGGTAATTATTTACAGAAGATCACCCTCCTCCGATTTGAATGAGCTTGACATATGTTGCATAAAGGCACCTCTCTGAGTAACAATTAAAAAGTTTTAGCCGTCGCTCGTTATTTGTAAAAAAGTTATAAACAATTGAAGTTTCCAAAATAATTTTTTTTTGACATTACATACATTTTTTCGTATTGTAAGCGTGATAAATATATATTTTTATTTGGTGTTTTAAATTTTATTCATTTTGTAACCAAATGTTAGTAAGGAGGTATATTTCTGATATTATTGAAAACATTTATCTGGTGTCGACATTTAAATAAATACTCAGCTATGTAGAATGTGTAATGTTCAGCTGATGCTCTATAACGGGGAATATTTGCTCGCATATTTCGCCAAATTCGTTCTATATTTTGTGTGTGACATTGTGTAGTTGGATCAACAAAATTTTTTTTGTGATTTATGGTGTAATGATTGTAACCGTATGAATTGATATCAGTGTATGCTCGCCAACAGTCACTGTATATTATTGATCCCGAAGCAACAGTCCCTTATTTCGTGTACCTAACAAAGTTTCAGCTGTTCGATCTTTCACGAGAACAATAAATATGCGACCACTGTCGCGTTCAAAGCCGCCAAACATCGACTGGCATCGTAAAACACGACCTCGGTGATATTTGCGCCTGCCTATTATTGCTTCGTCAATTTCAATAATTTTTCCGGGACCGCTAACACATTGTTATTGTTATCCAACCATTGAGCTAATAACAAAAAATTTCAAAACATATAAAATTTGTAATTATGTATATATAGACGTACATATAAACGGTGAAGATTACTTTTCTATTCATTTTATTCATTTCGTTCTTTTGGTTCGTGTTGTAAGCGTGTAGGCAGGAGAGGCTGCGTCTTTCGCGCAGGGGGCTTCGCCCCTCCCCCTGCTCTCTCCTCGAGGAAAAATAGAAAACGACTTCCGATTACATATCGCTTCATGTCGATAGTATGTACTTGGTTTTTAGCGACAATTAATCAGAAGTCGTTTCTTATTTTTTCTTGAGGAGGACGCAGCTCTCCCTGGCTACACGCTTACAACACGAAAAAAATGTACATGATGTCGGGAAAAAAAAGTTTTTCATGAAACTTTGATTGCTTATAACTTTTTTATAAACAACAAGCGACGGCTAAAACTTTTTGATTGTTACTCAGGGAAATCCTTGACAACATATGTTTGCTCATTCAAGTCGGTAGTGACCTTTTGTAAATATTTACCCAAAATTGTTAATACTCAAAATTTAATAATATCGATTAGTCATAATAATAAAACACAATTTGCGTAAAGATTTTAATATATTTTTTTATATAAGCATAAAACTTGTTTATATAATTTACTCTTGATCTGCGCTTTCTTTTTTTCTATAAACTACTGCTTTATGTCGTCAACGATATTTAATAAGGTTTTGGTAGAGAAAAATTATAGTTCCATGTAATGACTTCTTAATAGTGTGCTATGTATTCCGTGTGATCTCCGGAACAAATATGTTAATGTATATAGTATAAATACTTATATACGCGATATTCAAGAAGATTACGATCTAAATTATTTCATATACAAACCAAACATTTGATTGAAAAACCAAAAGAACGTTGATTTAGCTCCTAAAAGATATGCAATGCAAAACAAGTACGTGTGTATATACTATATACACACGGCAAACATATGTATTATATATTACATAAAAACGATTATACATATACAGTGGTGGTCATAAAAATAGAATAATATGTAAACATTTAATAAACTAGTTATTTTATCTGTCATTTTCACCGGTAATATCTTTTATAGTAGCAACAATTCATATTAGCTAAAAAACATAAACTACTTGAAATAAAGTGTAGCAAGAATCCTAAAGTGTTCTGTGCTATAAGTCTAGTCATAATAATAAAGTCTAATTATTAATGTAAGTGTATTAACATAAAAAAAGTATGGTAAATATTAATATAATTTTATTTAGGTTAAATATAATAAAATTATAATGAAAATTAGTCAATTACCTAAAATTGCAGCAACACTGGAACCAAATATTTGAGGAAAGCTCCAAGAATGTAATTTAAATAATAGAGCTGCTAAAAAAATTCCATATTTATGTTTGAAGAATATGAGATGCAGATTATAATCTATGTGAAATGAAGTAGCATAGAAGAAATTAACACGTTGACCGCCACGCCGAATTCACATGTTTTGCTCAGGGCGCCACGAAAATATTTTCATTATTCTAAACATATAATGATAAAATAATAAGAAATATGGTTATTAAAGTTTTTAATTGTTGAACAGTGCACTTTTTATTTTAAAGTATTCTCTAAGTAGCTATGATATTCAAACTTTGTTAGCTAACGATGTTCATTTGATTTTTAAAATTAAACATTTGAGGCACTTTAGTCATTGATGACTACTGTGGCGCCACGATCAGACAAAACAATCTGCGATCATATGTGACTAACGTAGCGGTCAACGTGTTAAAAAATGAAGAAATATTTTATGATCCGACAAAACTAAAATAAATCTGATAGGATCTGATGAAAAACATTATGTAAGAAGCCCACCAAATTAAGTGCTACCAAAATATAAAAATTGTAAAACATAACGGTGGCAATATAAAGTTATAGGAAGCATTTTCATAGAACGGGTCTAACTTTACGTACACTTATAAGAAAGTCAGTTTATTTTAAATTATATTTGATTTGAATGGATCTATTTCAGAAACACGTACAAATTTGATCATGTCGAGATATAGTTTTTTGATAGAATCTCGAGTGTCTTCGTTATTTTTGAGTTTTAAGGTAGTTTCTGTGCAAAACCACTTTTCTAGAATATAATAAAACTTAAATAGAATGTTAACAATGATGATTTACAATTAGTGTTGCAATTTCAAAGAAATTGACCGATTGTAAAGCGAGATATTCACAATCAAAGTAGGCGTTATTAACATTCTCTATACCGAATACATCCAAACAGCCTATTTTTGTTTTTAATTTCAAAACAACTCTATACATTTTTACAAAAACTAACTATATTAAAGAGAAACATTTTACAAATATTTGAAAAAAAAACAATTAGTTTTTTACAATTAATTTTTTCAATATATAGTTATACATAGTTATACATAGTTATATTTTTCTGGCTTGTTTTGGACGTATAGTATCAGTCAAAAGTTTGGACGCATCGCCCAAGTTTTTATATTCGTTTAGTAAAAACAAGTTCTTGCTTGTTGTCATACGAGTAATGTAAACGTAAAAGACAGCGTAGTATATAATTTTTCAGCGTTAAGCATATGATTTTTTGTACTGATTTGCACTAGATTCCAGAGAAAAATGGATTAAATCTGAATAGATCTATCTTAAATCTAACAAAGATAAAAAAAATGGAAAAATAGATCTACTTAGATCTAAATTAGATTTAAATAAATATAAAGTAGATCTAAATAGATATAAAGTAGATCTAAATAGATCTAAATAGATCTACTGTATATCTAATTAGATCCACGTTGGATCTACCTAGATCTATTTTTACATTTTTTTTATCTTGTTAGATTTAAATTAGATCTACTTAGACTTAATCCATTTTTTCCCGGGTTTCACTTTTGAATAGGACTATCGCATGGGAACTACCTTAAGAGAATGCTGGACAGCGTAGCGGCTGAGCGACTGTCAAATTCGAGTTTGATGTAGTCGCTTCAGCATCCTCTTAATGCATTTTCTATCATTTTTCTAGACTGATGAGTAAGTTTCGTAATTTCTCATTGCGATTTTCCTTCATTGCGTTAGTTAAAAGTTAAAATTTTTATTTTCTTATCAGTTCTACTGTCTTTTCAATGAGAGAAAAGTCCGCGGATCGACGCAAATTCGTCCGTTCTGCGCATTACTCCCCTTCTCACTTTACGACCATTGACTGTCAGCAAATGTTTCGCCAATCCCGCACGCAACGCTCTCCCCACTCTGCACACTATTCCACTCCTATGTGCAGACCGCGGACCTTTTTCTCATTGAAAAAACAGTACAGTGGATATTTTGCTCTACTTTTGCTGCAATTTTAAATAATTGACTAATGTTTATTATAATTTTATCCTATTTAAGCTAAATAAAATACAATCACATTATCTACTATATTTTTTTATGTTATAAACTTACATTAATAATTTGGCTTTATTATTAGAACCAAACTACTTATAGCACAGAACACTTTAGAATTCTCTTAACATAACATGCATCCCAATAGGAATATTGTGCAAATATTGCACAAAAATTGGATCATGAATGAGAACGATTTTGCAATTATTGCACTAAGATTCGCCATAACGCAACAGTTTTGTCAAAATAAAATTTTGTAAATAATATTTGGCAAAAATTGCGAAAGAGTCGTTGAGCAAAATCATTCTAAAATTTTTCGTCATTTTATGAGGCTATTTTTGTGCAATATTTCCACAATGTTGCTATTAGGGTGCATTTCTACAAGCATATACATGAATTATTCTGATTTTTTCATGTTGCAATTATAGTTTTACATGTTTTAAGCATCACATAACTGAAAGAATTTTTCTCAATTATTGCATAATTTCTTTGTGAAATTAATTTTGCAAATATGCTGCTAAGATGATTTGCCATATCGTTACAGTTTTGCCGAAATATTTGGAAATTAATTTTGCAAACAATTACAAATATTTGCTAAAAGATCAATGTTTTTACATCTATTTCTTCAAATATATCTCTATAATTGCAAAATACAATTTTAGTGCAAGATTTTGTCAATTTTATAAATGTTTTCCTATCAGGGTATCTTATTTCGGCAGTAATTCCCCAGATAGCCAAATGTGAAAACTCAATATAAAGCAAATCATTGTATAGATTAGTTGCTTGCCAATTGCTGTTATGTTGATTTTATTTAATGCGACGAAAATGT
>QVOB01015777.1:0-69533 GCA_014839585.1 Pseudomyrmex concolor
AGTTTTGTTGAGATAACCAAAGTTTGGTAATCTCAATCAAAACTTTGATTCCCACAACACTTTATTTGGTTCGATTTACCAAAGTTTAGTTATCTCAACAAAACTTTTTTTTCCAGTGTGAACTTTGCGTTTTAAGTAAACGTTCTTCGTTGGCGTTGCAATTTCAACGATCGCTAAGAACAAACGGAGACCAATTATATCATCATTAGAAAAACAATTGTGTAAAAGAAATATTTATGTGTATGTACGTTTTGTAGAATCAGCCGAACACCCGACGCTTCAAGACTCTTGGCGTCCAAGGATCGACTTCTAGGCTTCGCGCCGAAACAATCGTCTTTCTTCCCGCTCTTTATCCATCGAAAATACGACGACATTTCGAAATCTTCCGCTTATCACTTTTATTTTTAAATTGTCATCGATCTAACCAAATGATGAAAGTTGTGTGTTATATCTTGTATTCACATTCTCGATTAAAACAACGAGAGACACATTAAGAATATTTTCTAATTACAAACACGCGCGTTTCACAAAATATATATTTGTAATTGTGTAAAATATTCCAATTACCAAATCTTTACAATTTTTTATTTGAATGTAAATAATAATTACTTATTATTAATTAATGATAAATTTTGTGGCCTCGACACATAAACGCAGACAAGTTTGTATGTCTGTGCAATAAAAAAAAAAACTGTTTTATCAATACAATGTGGTCCATATGCCACAGGTGCAGCACACACGTTGCATGAATTATCGTTAGGTTACTTCTCTGCTTGCAAATCAACAATCGTAAGCAACTTCTCTGTTTTTTCTTTTATCTCTCTAAGGTTATTATTTATTTTTTCGTTATTATTTACACTTATTTCTAAGTAATCGCGCGACGTACACATATTCACACGAAAATGATTATTTTATTTGCTTTTAGTTTGATTATATTACTCATATTATTAATTATTTAGATTCGTGTAATAACGATAAAGTGTCCAATAAAATCGATAAAATGGCTAATCGATAAATTCTTATTAGTTCTTATTATGAAATATATAATTTATATTTACTATTGGGACATGTATCAATTTTCAGAATGAGAAATTAATTTTTAATTTTTTTTAATTGTAAAATATTAATATTTACTTTTAGGTATTTACTTTTTTAATAAAATTTTAAATAAAAATAGCTCCAACAAATTACGTAAAAATAAATATGACGTACACAGTTTCCGTAGCGTAGTGTGCGTTTAGAACTATAAAAACTATGTTACAATTGACAAGCAGATTGCACAAAGATGATAATTAATATATGTGTAGAACTTCGAAGTCTCAGCTCTTTTTCCTATTCTCGTACATTTACAAATTATCGAATCAAAATCTTTAACAACGTAGCGCTGAACAAAACCAAAGAAAATTTCTACACGTAGAATTGGTTTGAAATAGTTGGCAATGCAAAAGCTTATCGCGATTTTAAAACTCTGTTGTAAACAGCTCGAGATTTTTCCATTGCAAATTTCGTATTGTTGGTAACCCGACTGACGTCAAGACGCTATATAACTTAACAATAAGAAGATCCAGATCTCATTAAAGTTGCGATGCGCACAAATCGTATATCTTTAAAATATCATGCGTAGTTTGAAATGTTTTAAAACTTTATTTTAGCACATAAGTAATGCGACATTTTTGTCTTTCTGACAACTTCAATATATTAAATATAGTAGTTAAAAAAAACTTGCTTATAAGTTTTTTTATCGTAGTGTTGAATTACGCATACATTTGCAAATAACTTTAATACAATTTATAAAACACTGTTCTTCGAGCAATCTCTGCTTGTTCAACTCTTTTCTTGAAAGAAATCTCATTTCTCTCTCAGAACAAATCTCTTTTTCATTGCAATTAGTTCAATTGATTAAGTAAATATTGAGTGAAAAGTATTTTCACTCAATATTTAATTAGTCAATGAATATTTAATCAGTTTAACTAATAGCCAGATCTTTTTCAATTTGCAAACTGATCGGTAACCACGCTATCAATATTTAATTATTTTAATTAACAGCCAGAAATTTCAATTTACAAACTGATCAGTGCCACGCACTATCGCGTAAACAACAAGATCACTTTTTTGCGCGCCGTGAGTTATCAAGACTTAGGAAATGTGGTTCTCGTTTTTTTTTTCTTTTTTTTTCTCACTCGGCACGTATATACGCGCCAACTCCCGCTACCTTCCACTAGCAATGCTCGCGCTCGACTGTACTCATGTTCTTTTGCAAACACAAAACACGACCGAAGCACCTACTATACGCGAACTGTACAAACATCGCGAGCCTATCTCCGCTGTTCATCGCTCATTCTTCCTAAAACTCAATTGTTCCTCATTCTCAATTGTTGTTTCCCCAACAATTATTTTGGTCATATCAAGTATATATACAATAAATTACGTAAAATAGTTTACGTTAAAAACATTTTAGAAGAAAAATATTTAACACGCTCTCACACTTTTTTATTCAAATCACTAGCAAAAAACAAAAACAATTTACTTCCTACTCGTTGCTAAAATTTCTAAATACCATTTTAATAAAAAAAATAAAACATATGCTTTTGTTAAATCTCTGTTGACTGTATCTTATCGATGATTGAAAACACAACTTTCTTCGATGCACTGACAATGCACTTTTGATGAGATTTTTTTCCTCTTTTAAATTGTGATGTATTACAACTTATGCGCTATATGAGATAATTATATTCAAATTATATTCAATTATATATAATTATATTCAAAATTGATTCGAGAATTGAAAGATAAGATAGTAGGAAACGCTCTTGCCTACGATCTATTCGTTTGTAGTGACAATAAGAAAGACATATGTAACTGTCACTAAAGCAGATTTCTCAACTTTCCATTACCATATCTGCGATCTGCAATTTTCATTCGCATTACGTACAGTTTTTAGATGTAAATAAACCAAACAAACATATCTGTGCATATCTACAGTTATAAATGTTTTTTTGGCGCCGTTGATACGTTAAATAGTCGTAAATACGATCACAACACTATCGACGAATATATCAACTCACAACTCACCGCTTTCCGCTTATCTTCCGCACTCAAGGCACTATGGCTCCTGTGCCTGATGAGATCCATGACTTTGCTCACAGGATTTCTGCTACTTTCGGATCCAGCCCGGGGTCGACCAGTCTGTTCCTTATTTTCCTTTTGTTCTCTTTGGCTATCTCTATAATGCTCCTTCTCCGTATGTACATCCACTGAAGAGCTTCCGTGCGATCCTCTGTGCAAGGAATGCTAAACAACAACACGATATATAACACACACGTACATATGTATGTATGTAATATTTATATTATATAATCACCTGAACAGCACTTTTCATATTAGCTATAATACTGGGTTTTCTCTTGCTGGCGTCCGATTTGCTTCTCGGTCTGAAAGCGTCGAAAAGCGCCGTCTTTCTCGTAGGACTAGCGGTGTCATCTGTAGCACCACCGCTTCTTCTACGTTCCGCGCTGTTACTGCGACTATTACTACGACTGGTTGAACCGGACCGAGTGCCGGAAGTCTTCCGACCGCCCTTGCCGGAACTCGACGAGCTGGATGCCTCCGTTGGTTGTGGAAGAGGCGTTGATTTTCCAGAACTGGGCGCACTTCCGTAAGACGGCTTC
Source organism: Pseudomyrmex concolor (assembly GCA_014839585.1). Classification (NCBI taxonomy): domain Eukaryota; kingdom Metazoa; phylum Arthropoda; class Insecta; order Hymenoptera; family Formicidae; genus Pseudomyrmex; species Pseudomyrmex concolor. The sequence goes on from QVOB01015777.1 coordinate 3,669, forward strand.
CTAATCGTCTTCGAATGTGATCCCCATGTGTCTGTAAGTCCAATAAAAATTGTTTAAATAAATAAGTGTTTTGAAAATAAATATATACATATACGCGTAATATTTAATTTACTGTGACAACAATTAAAATACAGATTTCTTCAAAAGAAATATGGTTCTTGGAAGAGAGAAAAAAACATAATAACTACATACACAACTGCTGATTATCAACTTACCTGCTCGTGGCCTGTGACCTTGAGAGACATGGCTGGAATTATCCGCATCCTCAGTCACGATTGTTGGAAGAGGTTGCGAACCAAGTTCCTTGAAAGAAAGACAGCACTTTCGTTCAAAACCATGTGATTATCGTCAATATATAAATTATACAAATATAGAAATATTAATATAAATAGTATTTCTACATGTGATATATAAATTCTTACAATCATTACAAATTATTTCAAACATATCCAAGCATGTGTTTTACTTGGAATTTAAATAATTTTTTTCTAAAAAAAAATGTTCTATTATTCTTAAAGAGAAAAGAACTGCATATTATAAACTATACACCGTGAGAGACAAGGATAACGCAAAGGCAGTGATTAGATATCATTGTTTAATCCGCCTGATAGCTGATAGCAAGATTATATTTACGGACGATCTTCTATTTACGTAAGATTCTCAAAGCTCGGCAATGTGAACTATTCCGTCTCGCGATTTTGTATTGATTTAACATCGAAAAAAGAACAAAAAAATATATATATACACGTACATATAATCGTGCCTGATCACACTCCTATTACGTAATAAAATGAATAAAGTTTTGGAATTCTTCCAACAGAAGATTCTAACTGGAAAATGTCCAACAAATAGTGAGATCGTTCCACTTTGTTCGTAATCCTTAAACTATTTCCGCGTTTGCAGGCGGATCTAAACTTTGCTCGATTATTTAGCTCGATTAAACAAGTGGTCGTTTATCAATAAATTATGTAAATCGCACACAGTTCAAATATCACAACAGTCGTTCGCAAACTGTAATCCACATTCAAAATTTGTTTTTTTTTTTTTTTTTACTTTGCAACAAAAAAAGCTGTCGATTATTATCATCGATAAGCCGTTAATTAATTTTGCGAAACGAAACAAAACAATACCTTATAAGTTCCGTGATACTCCGGGCAACGATCTAGATACGGCACCAGGGAGTACTTTCGTACTCTCCCAAGAGACACCGACATCTTTTCTCGAGAAGAAACGCGCTTCTCAGATATTCATATCACTGTGAGAACGAGCATTCCTACAGTTGAATATAGCCGGTATCGTCGTCACTATCTTTTCACCACTTGTTATTGATAACGATTTTTTCTTTCGCGAACAGTGGTCATGGCTCATTTCAGTAATATCGTTTTTTTTTTTTTTTTTTTTTTTTTTTCTAAAAATACATTCAAACTTTTTTCTCTCTCTCGCTTTCTTTTTTTTTTTTTACTGTGAAGTGCAATTTCGGGACAGGATGTAACCAGATGGTAAAATTCCGCTTCTATCCTCACTCTTTCGTAACAATCCGGAGCGATAAAAAGTGTCACGAGATTATTTTTTTTCTACGCGTAGTAGAGAGTGTTGCAATAAACATACAATTTCCAGCAATAATTAAATACAAACTAATTACGCGCACACACTTACACGTTAGTTAACGAACGGATCTCACATAAATAAAAAAACCAAAAAAAAAACCAAATTTATTGATACAATCCGAACTCACGGAGCAGCTTCGAGAAACATTCGTGACACACGAAGACCAACACGTGTGCTGTAAAACTTAACAAGCAGTGTGGATTATAACTATCTGTGACGAAATTGTTCGCTTCTATTCAATTACTGGCGATGACACTCCGATAACGATTATATTTCTTGAATTCAATTGTCATAACAACGTTATCTCTCGCTCGCCACGTCGAGATAAACTCCCTTTTATCCACCTAAGCCAATCCAATGTTTGTTTTCGTCCAATTTTATCGTAACATTGGCTTTCTTCCTTAACACGGAAAACTTTTTCACATGTACGTGTGAACTGTTTTCGTTCTAAATTGTTAAAAAATTTTTTATCGGTAGTTTTGCCGAGAAATCACTTTGTGACAACGCTTTTGCTATCAGCACAGTGCAAAATGCGCGATACACGCGTACGTTAGATACAAAATTAACAACAGATGATAAACAGGTCTCTGTGGTTTTTCACTCAAAATCATTGCGTTAAATGTCACGCGCTTTCTTTTTAATCTGACGCAAACCTAGCAATGTGTTTGAAGTAACAGAAGTTGCTCAACAAGTTTTAGAAACCTACTAATAGGAAATCGTATTGTTCGAACTTTTTAATTACGAAACGTTTTCTAATTCCTGCAATTTTGTTATTTTGTACGTCATCATTAGACACTACATGCCAAGCACAACAAACACGTCAAAATATTTGTCTGTCATAAAAGACCTCCTTAACGTAATTTCTCTCTCGAATGAAGATCGATAGAGCTTAAAGGAAGCCTTGTACCATTTCGCCTCACCCTTTCCGCGAGACGTTAAAGCTACAACGAGATCTGGGGCAAACGATACGACGACATTTGCAAACGTGTCTATTCTTATTTTTCGTTATCTGCACAAATGTGAGAAAATTGACGATCGCGTGTTACTTCTGTGTCATTGCATATTTTAAAAACAAAACAAAAATAAAACTTCTCACAAATGAAGAAAATTAAATAAATAAAAAACGAACGATACGACACTGTAACAGTCCAGAAAAAAAAATGGTCGGCAAATGTCGCTGTAAACAAATTTGCGGGAGTATTTTTTTCCTCGCGGCAATTGGTTAATTGGCGCAATTATAGACAGAGCGAACGGGATACCGACGCCGACGGCGACGCCGGCGGGGCGCAGCTACGTATAATAAATGGACATACCATTAGGTCTTCAATCTTTAAAGGGATGACGCACGAAAAACATAACGTCCGATTAAGCAAAGAAAACTAATATCCCCTATCCGAAAGAAAAGAGTAATCTGCTCTAACGAATAAAAAACACGATATAAAAGTTAATAAAAAAATATAAGTTTGTTTTATACACAATTTTTAGCATGTAAAAAAAATTACGTGCGTATAGAATTAATGTGTATTTAAAAAGATTATACAAAATATAAAAGATAAAAAAAAAAAGTATATATTTGTGTGAGCAATATCTCATTTTTATCAATTATCATACAAGCTCTCGACACGCGAAACAGAGATAACAGCGCGCACATACTCACCCGTCGTTTTCTTTCCTGTACAAAATCCACTCTGCGTATCCACACCTCCTCGGTGGAATCGTAATCCAGGGTACTGGTGCTACTCGCTTGACTTTTCATCTCGATCAAACTGCTGTCGAAGAACCTCTTGTCGAGATGTGGACTGGGCAACGGACTGGTTCTCGAGAAAGTCATGCTGGTGGAATACGACGGAGGATCGGTAGCGGGGAAAGTCATGCCCGGACCGGTCGTGTGTCTTCTCCGGAGAGGAGGCTTGGTCGTCGAGGTTGGTGATGTCACGGTTGACGTGGTGAATCTACCGGAAACCGTGGTCGCGACTGTCGTCGTCGCCGTCGTCGTCGTCGTCGTCGTCGTCGTCGTCGTCGTCGTTGTTGTTGTCGTCATCGTCGTCGTCGTCGTCGCCGTTGCAATTGAAGTTGTGCTCGTTGTTGTCGACGTTGTTGTTATCTGCAACGGCGACGACGGTTTCGCGTCCGAGACGCTGGACGTCGGAAAAGACTTCTCGTCAATCTTCTCCGAACTGGAACTCTCCGAGGACGACGGACTCGACGCCTTCGACGTCTTGGACGAAACGCTGTCGGCCTTTTCACTCTTGGACGCGTCCTTTTTGCTATCGACGATCGGACTGTCGGTGTTTTTCCCTGGAAAAATCGCAGTATCGCGATCTGAATGTCACGTAAACGTCGAGCGAGTTTTATTCGATTCACGCGTAAGGAGTTCCAAGGTCGAGAAATGACACATAGGTAGGCACGCCTGTAAGCTCAGTCGGATCATCGGAAAAATATATATACTTTGCGGTGCAAAGAAAAGTCAGTCGCCGGGTATTAAATTATGAACCAAAGAAGAACTATGTAAGTTCGAGTTTAATTGTTTCAGTGTTGTAGCGCACAAAAGAGGGAACAAAGAAACTCTATTTCGTCACTCCATTGAGACTCATCGTATTCTTGTAAAGCATCAAACCTCATGATTCAGAATAAGAGAAAGAAAGAAAAAGAGAGAGAGAGAGAGAGAGAGAGACGCGTTATAAATACACTTAAGCGATCGTTACCTAAGTAGAGTGACTTTTCGCACCGCCGTGCCTTTCGTCTTGCCAAACGCGAGCACGCTAGCTAATCTTAGCACTTCGTGGATGAGTTCCTCGTAACAGTTTATATTTCGTAACCGCTCGCTCTTTTCTAGCAATTGTTCGCGGAATTAGCCATAATTAAGCGCAAAAAAAAAAAAAAAAAAAAAAAAAAAAAAAAAAGCTTTTTCCCGGCATTCCGATAATCTTCTGCCCCAAGGATACGGACTGTGTGTCTGATTTCGTGACGGCAGGCGGTTAACATGAGACAGAAAGTAATGGTGAAAGAAACTGTCGACACCGTCGGAATCCTCGCCGGATGACTGCAGCATGTCTTTGAGCGCGGCCAGAGAGGTGATGGTGTTGTAATTGATCGCCGAGACCAGATCATCCTCTATGTCACTGTCGTCCGTAGTGTCCTCGTTTTTGGATTCCTTCGAAGACGATTCCTTTGTCGTTTCCGGCTGTGGCGTCTTGGTCGTCTCCGTATCCGGCTTGTCATCCGAACTAGTTTCAGACTCATCGTCGGAAGTACTGGTGGACGTGGTGTCGCTCGACGATTCCTGCTCCTTCTTCTCGTTGCTCGTTGCTTCCTTGCGCTCCTCCTCGTCGGCAGACTCCTTGCTCTTCTCGTCTTCCTCGTCGATCTCCTCGTCGTCGGCCGACAACGTTTTCTTCAACATTTTCATCTCGTTCTTCATATTCTCCAACGACTCGCGCTTGTCCTCCGCCTTCATCTTCCGATCGACGTCCATCTGTCCCGTCGAGTCCTCGTCCCGCTTCTTATTGTCCCCGTTTACGTCACACTCGTCCGATTCGTTCTGCTTCATGTTAGCGGAACTCTCCATCGAGGAAGCTGAAAAAGAAGACGATTCTCATCGCTTTTGCACGCAAGAATCAGTTCGGCTTCGATCCTCGGTTTTTAATCGCTCTCGCCTCTCGTACATGTTTTCTGTATACATGCATACATATACGTGCATACATACACCGCGCGTTAATGTGTACGGCATACGTGGCGAAACGTTATAACTAATAGAGTGACACTGTAGTCAAGGCGCGATTCGACGCTCGCGAAATAGAGCGCGTACTTGCCACTTACCGCATTGCGCCAGCGACACGTATACTCGCACGCCTATCTCCCGGCACATACGTCTGTTTTCTGTGCAATTTTCTTTCGCGAAGTTTTTCAACGATCCGCTTGAACTCGTATGTGGAAATCAACGGATCGATTAAAGCTGACGCCCGCAGTAATTGAACTGCGTGAAAAAAAAAAAAAAAAAACGGTAGTTGGATATCGCACGCGTCTCGAACATGAATCACGCACGGAGCGGCAGATGTCATAGACGTCAAGATCCGCAAAGACGTGGAGGATCAGCGAGGCGACGAGAGACTTGAAGGAAATCTTTGGCCTGATGCCAAGCTCTCCATCGTGCACAAGCAAAGCGAATGCTTGTTTATCGCGCGCTAGCGCGTGACGTAAAACGCGCTATTCGGCTTATGGACCAAGCAGCCTAGAGCGAGAGAGCGCGTAGAGAGACATGTGACGACGATCCGAGCTAATCGAACGCGTGCAAGCAACGGCTCAAGTCTGGAAACAAACGCGCCTTTATATGTATGAGATATATAGACTTTCTTCTTCAAGTGCGCGTGTATTTCACAGATAGAATCTAAAAATCTCTCATCAAGTCTCATCAGGTCTTGTTTGAAGTAAACAAGAATTGCGTTTCGCACCGTTTATAAAGCAAGAAATTTTTACACGAAAAACAAATTGTCTCTCAACCTTGTTATAATGCGAGAAGATACAATAGTTTTTATCAAAATCGCGATCAACAGGTTGTTTTCGAATATGACAACAATAATCTGCGGTAACTTACGTGAATGTTACAGGAAGTTTATAAAGCGTTCGCGCGTACATAATTCAAAAATCCATTTCTTTTACGGAAAACACGGCAGTGATACGTAAGTGTGTACCTAATATTCGTCTCGGTGCTTTAACAAAAAAAAAACTAACAAACAGCTAATTCAAGGCCGACGTCGTCACGCGCGTTGAACTCTATGCACTTCGTGAGTTAATCACACAGTGAGTTAATCCACACGTCTCGGCTTACGTAATCGGATTTGTTTAATTATAAATTTTTATTAATTATTCTTTCGTTGGTCCTGCGAGAAAGAGAGAGATTAATAATAAATTCTACATCAAAATGTATATAAATTTCGAAATTTGTAGATCTTTAGCTATGAACAACTTAACGAGTCCTCAAAAAATTTCTATTTTGAAAATATATCGATGATCAGCGACAGAAGAAGTAATTCTCTTTGGCTCGCTGTTTTCGTTCGCGATTGCGAAAGCTGCTGAGTGGAGAAGCTGGTGCAGAGTAAACGGTTGTCGCGGAGGCATCTCTGTACACCTATACTTGCATATAAACTATATAAATTATATAGTCGTGTCGTCTTTTCGTCTCTCCTGACCTACTAACAACAAAGTATGAATAGACTTTGATGATGCATTTCACGGTCGCATCACAGTTTTCGCGATAAGAGACATTACATAAAATACTACGTAGTAGTTTTGCCATCGCTATTTATCTAATCGAGTATATAAACAAATGGGGCGGAGACACCATGCGTGGAAGACGACGATCCGTCGAGTAAAGGGAAGAAAATTCGCACGCGATGGATGCGAAAGCGCGTATGTACGGTGTAAATCCGCGAGTTAGTTTTATCGCGTGCGCTCCGAGACTCGGTGAACCCTATTTATATGAACAGTTTTGCGAATCGCGCGAGCGAGCGAGATCATCCGAGCGCCGATGGGGGACGATACATCTTGGCTCGATGGCGCGCGTGACGCGCACTGGTAAGCACGTGCTCGATATCAATTATCGTCCAACTGAGTAAAACGAGAGAGAGAGAGAGAGAGAGAGAGAGAGGAATCTCCCGCGCGAATCGAGACCCATCAAGATCGCGGGCTTTTGTAACTCTTGTCGTCGCGGGAAGAAATAAATAACGAAACAAACAAGACTATTTCTAGCCCAAACGCGCGACGATACTGTAGTTTTCGGTTGTTCTCACGCACGTTATACGATTATACTAATATAGATTATACTAATATCGCATAGTATACTAATATATACAGCACACAGTGCTATATATATTATTATTAATAATCACGCGCGGACAGAGAGCCCGTTTTACAATTGTATTCGCTGCAACAAACGCGAGAACAATTCGCAAATCGCGAGGTGAAAAAAAAATATCAACGTGGACGAGGTGTGTATGTGTGTGTAAAGCGCGAACGCTGTTAAAGAACGCTTGGAGAAATTCACGAGTTGGCGTGTCGACGTTGCCAAAAGTTTCCGCAGATGAAGAAACATTATCGAGAAAACAACGCGATGACGACGAGACGACGAGTCGCCGCCACGTTGTCTGCCGTGCGGCGACTCGGAGCGCGCAGTCCCGACGGTTCTCACACCGTGGACGACGATCTCGATTACAAGAGATTCAAATCGAATCTCTTGCGCGAAAAAACGAAATTGATTTTTTTCGCTTAACCAATACCCGAAATTTCAATGCGCGGAGTAAATCTCTTCTTTTTGTTTATGGGTTTAGCGATTTTTCAGTACCTCCATAACAGATCGCGCGTGTGATCGATGACTCGACACTCCCTTTTTTTTTTTTTTTTCCTAACTTCTCGTGTCGCTCCTTTCTCGTCACACAGCTCGCACACAACGGCAATTAATTAGTCAATATTTTTTTCACCACGCCGCCGTTGTCACACAACTTGTTCGTTGAAACTTCCGCAACAATTTTTGAAATATTTATCACCGTGACTCACACCCGTCTATCTGTGCATTTTGATAATCGATCAATCTCTCTTGAGTTTTTCTGAAAAAGCAATCGTTCGGGTAACATGTCAGACACTTTTTTTTCAAGGAGAGAGAGAGAGAGAGAGAGAGAGAGAGAGGGAAGGGGAAAAAAAAATAAGAGATCGTTTGTCGACGCGCGCAATTATATGGGATAAGAGAAAATTGACTGCTGAATGCAGCCTGGCGTGCAATAAAATGTGCAACGACTGTCTATATCGTTTATACCGCGACAGACAGTTTGTATCTGTTATCGCGGTTTTACGTGTTACTGCTACCGCGCCATTATCGTTAAGTGCAATCGCAGAATGAGACCGATTACGGCTTGCGTCCGGAATGATGCCGCTCGATGCGGCATTTTCGCACCACGTGTTTCCAATAAAGCAGACCAGCAAGTTTTCAAATAGCTGATGGCACGGTGCGCGGCACAATTTCCGTCATCGCGGTCCCGCGGACACGCTTGGTGCGCAACGCGATCCACACCCGGTTTTGTATTAATTGCAATATTATTATGCAATATCGCGACCGCTTGTTTCACACAACAACGCGCGTCGTGTTGGCTTTTACACACGACGGACGAACATACCCTCGAGTGTTTTTTGATTGATCGCACATAGGTGAGATCACACGTACGTTGTGTTTCTTACGTGCCTCGCGATTGTGATGTTGTAACGAGCGATGATGATTGTCTCGACGACGGTTGAACATGTATATATCTGAAGATAAAAATATATAAAGCTTTAGCATTCGAGCGCATATACACACACACAAATCTACTTCTTGTGGGTCACGTGTGTCGCGATAATTAAGCGGATGATCGATAATATGAAACGGAATCAACGGCGATTAATAATAGCCCGACTGTTGCGACGACCGGAAGAGAAACGCGAGTTTTTCAACAAGAAAGAAAGAAAGAGAGCGAGAGCAAGAGAGGATAAAGATTTTAATGCGCAAGTTAATTTGATTTACCTTAAATCTGAGAGAACAACCACGCGGTGGATCCACGAATTTTTCGGAGTAACGGTCATCAATTAAGAAACAAATCCTCTTTCCTCAATCGTCCTCTTGCTGCTTGGGTAACTCTCTCTTAAAACCCGGCTTCGTTTCTTTCTAGTTGCGACGGATAGAGTAGGAAGTTTTATTCGTTTGGCTTTGGTATCTTAATGCGAAATCTCTCACTGTGGAATTACGTACCGATCGCCTCGTAATAGCCTCCAGGTCGATCGCATCGTTTTTCGCACTCGCGCTGCTCACGCTCGACGACACGCATCATGATTCGCGGAGGAGGAGGAGGTTAGGGTTAGGTTAGGTTTTGTTAATAGGTTTTGCACATACACGCGCGTGGAAAATGACAAGTGTCATCAAGACGCGCCTCTCCTTACCTTCTTGTTATTGTTGTTTGATTTTTTTCTTCGCGAAGAATTATATTTAAGCGAACTCTTGTCGGCCGACTCGCACAACTCGCTCGCGTTTTATTCCTCGCACTATAATAATTTACTCGTTGGCGCGAACAACGAAAAACAAACCACCACGAACTGGACACGCGCCGAACGGAAGCGCATTCCGTCGAAGACGTGATTTTCCGTTTTCTCTTTTTCCGGCAGTTTGTCACCGAAGGCGCGATATCGATCGACCGGTCTGTCGCGAGAAAACAAACGCGACGACGATGAAAATAAGCTTGGCAGCAAAATTATTTTATCGGAACTTGCAAACTGTTGTTTAGGCACTGTTGTTGCTTTGTAACGAAGAGCGACGTATTATAAAATAATCGCATAAGCCTCTATAACCTCTCGGCGGGGACGACAATGGTTTTGTTTTCTTTCTTTTTCTTTCACCTACGGGACGAGATATGCGACAATGTAAATTTGGAATCTTGAAAAATTCTCCCACGCACGCACACATACACACAGATACCTCTTTCTCGGGTACCGAATTAACAAAATTTATACCTTGAGAGAAAAGTTATGGTGTCGCTCGCACTTATAGGCCATGACGATGCGGCCGCCGGCAACGCAAAATAACGCACATCCTTCCCAGATCACCGGCGAGCGCCGACTGTCATTTAAGACGATTCTTGGAGCGACCAGCTGACCGTCGATCTGAGCTGGCCCACGCGATGGTAGTGGTGGCGACGGTGCTCTCGTGCCTCGTAAGCACCGGCGAGTACGTGTCCCCGTACGTAACGCAGTTCAGGCGCGATCGCGATACACCCGACACGAACGGCGCGCCGCATCCGGATGGGAGAGATCAGGTGGGTGCTCAGTCCGTGTGATAATCGGGACACGTTTGTCCGAGGCGGCAGTGCCGTAAAAACCCCCGCGTTGACGATGACCGAAAGAAACAGACGGGAAAGGGGTGAAACCGGAAAGAACAGGCGCCGACGAGTCGACCTCTGCCGTCACTGCGCCGCCACCATCGAAACGCATCACCGATGTGAGACACGCGCGAGAAACTTCGTCGTCGCAGCTTCGCAACGCGCAGTTAGGCGGCGCCAACATTGGTCATGCGACGATCTTCGCCGCCGTTCAATCCTCGGTCCAATCAAACGTCTCGACTGATCTTGAATTGTTTCGCGAACAAGCTCGAAAAATAATTAAACATGTATAATGGCAGCACTGTTATTTAAAGCCGACATTCACAGTCCGGTCGTATATTTCAAGATCATCTCAAGGTGATCTTAAGATGCTGCGTGAGTCTCGTTGGCTGCGTTCGGCAGAACAAGCTGCTCCGTAGCAGTCGAACATGATTGGCTTTTACTTTTAGAACCGACTAATTAACGTCGAGTATGAACAAAACGATGACTCAGCAATTGATCTGCTGAACGCGGCCATTGGCTACACTTATCTTGAGACAATCTTATAAACTTTACTTGATTATTTTTTATCTATGGCCATATAAAACGGAAGAACATTACGTGCACATGGTCTGAACGCGCGAAGTCCGACTTTTATTTGTGGTACCATACTGATTTGTAATTTTGTTAAGGTATGTGTGTTTATTAATTTGATAAACTATTATATATATTATATATATATACAATAGAAGGAAAGTATATATTTTTACAAGGTGTATATTACAAGGTGTATATTAACAAATAATTTTTCTAATCTCGCAATACAAATTAGACATCGTGTAAAGACGGTCGTGGTTCATCAGGAACCACGGAGAAGCTAAACGTTTGCAGCAACGCAACCATGATTAGAAAGACGTTACTTTTAGACAGCATCTCTCCCATGCAGCGCCTCCTCCCTGCGAATATCAATTTCCGTTTAACTCAGAGTTACGTTTATACTTGTTATTATGTGTTGTTTACAATAACAGTGGAAAAAGACGCACCAATGCCAAAAGGAACAAATTTTTCTGGCGTAACGATGTTGTTGTCGTTGTCGAGGAATCTTTCCGGCCGAAAGTTACATGGATCGTTCCACGAGTCGTCCATGAGCATCTCGTTGAAATTAACAATGAGCATCGTGTCCTGAAAGAAATAATTAAATTTATATGTTCGCTCTTCTCATTACTTACAAAATGTTAGATCTTTGTTTTATTTTATTTTACTTTCGGTATTTTATATCCCAAGATAGACGTATCTCTCAGTGCTCTGTGCGGAATAGCAAGCGTGTGCGCTGCAAAGATTCTCAACGACTCCGATACGATAGCTTGCATGTACGGCATTCGTGCTCTGTCAGCTAATGTAGGAAATTTGTCGCCGAGAACTCTGTCTATTTCCTCGTGCGCCTTCCTTTGCATCTGCGGATGCAACATCAGACCCAGAAATCCGAAACTCAGTGTCTTCGAAGTTGTCTCGGAACCCGCCATGAAGAAGTCGATGCAGATCGCTAACAGCTGAGATTCTGAAAGTTTTTTTCAGTACAGTATAAACAAAATCATTCGGTAGTACACACATTTCTATTCTTTCCACATCTCATTTAAGCTTCTCGATACCTGAGAACGTATCGCTACATTCATCAGAATTCAACATAGCGAGATAGACGTCCATCATATCCCGCGGTGCGTTCGGCACGAATGTTTTCTTGTGATTGCATATTTCTTTCTGAAAATGATCGTTATTATTTTCTTCAATAATTTTCGAAAGAGTATCGTGTGTATGTGTGTACATGTACGTACGCATCGCACGTGTATGCTCACATTTAAGAAAGACCACAGCTCCTGATGAATTTTGACAAATTTGTTGTAGCCGGATATTTCCGGCGCGATGAAACGCAAGATCGGGAAGTGACTGAAGGGCGCGCCGATCATGTCGATCTCCCCGAAGAGCTTTCCCAGAATTCGCTGCAGATAGGTGAGTTCTTTGTCGTCGATGTCGAAGCTTCTGCCGGCCATCATATTCCAAAGAGTGCTCAATACGGTCACTCCGAAAGCGTCGTCCATATGCACAATCATTTCGTCTGATCGAGAAACTCTCCCGACCGTTTCGTAGTCATTGAACTTCACATAGAGGTCCGACACGGTTCGAGGCTTACGATCGGAATTCTCGTTCACGTCAAACTTGTCGCGCAATTTCGACTTGTTCATCAGCTTGTTCTTTGAGTTCTGTTGCAATTCGTATATTCGATTGTTGTTGCCACCGATTAAAGTTACGGATTTTTTACTGTCGTAATTGCGACTCTTCTCCAGCAACTTCTTGAAATGCTGCACCAGTTTGAGCGCCTCGTTCTCGATGATCGTAGTCATGTTAGCGCGACCGAAGCCAAATTCCTTCAGATGCCGTAGAACGAATCGCCGTTGCTCTATCCAGAACTGTTCATCCACAAGAAGTAAACCTGCACAGCAAGATGTTATTTAAATATTTTTCAATATCAGTAAAGTTTATTTTATATCTACAATTTTTCTTTTAGGTAAAATACCTCTCCTGAGGCCCCAAGTTCTGATCTTAAAAAATGGCCCGTTAGGTCTGCCTTCGCAGTTCTCGTTCATCAGCATTGCCTTTATACTCTCCAGATCGTTCACGATCACGATGCGATCGTTGCCAATTTTCAAACCAACAACAGGACCGTATTTCTTACTGAGCGTTGAAAAAGTTTCAACTAGATAACCGGTTTCTTCGCGGATGCGTTTCACTTCCAACAGACAGCCTAAAACGGGCCACCATCGTGGACCTGCAAAAGATGAGCGTGAAATATAGTCGTGAAATACAAGTGAAAGATTTCTTTGGAGAAAATAGAGCGTCTACCTGGTGGATATCCTTTCGGTTTACGGCAACTAACGTATAGCAACAGCGGTATTAATATCAGCAACAATATTGTGATAAACATTATAGATGCTCAAACTACAACATATAGTAAGAAAAATATTTAACTATTTTATATAGAATACACAAGAATATAACTAATACATAAATAATTTATAAATGTGTTTTTTGTTAATTCAACAATTAGAAGTAATTTGTAATTGTCAAAAACTGTGTGTAAATTCCAGAACACGTGTAAACTCTCTAATGCATATTATTATATCTATAAACTCTTATAAATTAGTTTGTCCAAAAAGTTATTTTTATCATATTTTATTCGCAGTCGGATGTTCGCAAATGCGTCCACGCAAACGGATAAACGCAATAAGGAAGAAAGTGAAACACTCTTACGAGAGAAAGTTTACGGAAGAACCGGTACATTATTCGCATCATCTCGTAACTAATTGCGTAATCGATGTTAGTTTTAATAGATTTTTATTTCTTGCGGCACACATACAAGATATTCTTGTTGTTGTCACTTTCGAATTTCTCTTCTGTTTCAATTACACATGTATGGCTGATTTAATTCATTACGTTACGAGATATTTGAACGCGCGCGTTTTATATATTTTATATTTCACTTTAAAAAGTACAAATCGCATGATCGCATTACTAAAAAAATACATAGTAAATAATAACTTTATTAAATGATATATTTATTAAAAGTTTTAAATTAAAAATTTATTAAAAATTTGTGCACACACACATACACATATTGTATGTTATAAAAATATGATAGAGTTACTCATATGTGACAAAGAGAATTATTTATGTGAATGTTGCAAGTGAAGAAAGAGTAAGAAAAGTTAACGAGAAGATTTTTTTCTCAAAATTATTGAACTTATCTTACCTGCAGAGAAACGTTCTTGTCTGTGGTTCAAGCGAGACTACTCGTGAACCAGGGCTTGGTTCCTTCTTAAATACCTACTTTTCATACATTCAACACTTTTCCTCTACGTATAGTTTTTGCATAACTACACATGCATATTAATCATCTGTGTATAATTCGGCATAGTAATATATTCTATTTATATATTCTATATATATTCTATATGTTAATTTTTTAAAAAGAGTTCTTGTAAAAAATATATAATTTAAGAGAATTCAATAATTATATTTAAATATTTACATTATAGATATAGATACATAATTTTATTCTCAGTTGCTGCAGATTTAAATTTTAATAAATTAATAATAAAGAAGACGAATCTTTAAGACTCTGAAGTTTTAAACTCAGTATTGAAATTAAAATCGACTCCTGGCCGAGGAGTTTTTTTCGCAATATTTTTAAAATTGATTGGGGGGTTACACGGGGTCCTACATATGAATGATGCAAAACTAGCATCCTATAGGTGAGTAAAAAAAAAAAAAAAAAAGAAAAATTAATTTCAATCAAATATATATACACATATACATACATATATATGAGAATATTCTGCATAAGATTCTGCAAAACGACTCTAAGAACCTTATTTAATTTCAATACTGAGTTTAAATTTTAATATTGATTTTCTTTTGTATAAAAAAAGAAAGAAATTTCAACACTTTTTATAATATTATTCTATTTTTCAGTGGTATGTGATATTAGTAACAATAAAACAATGAACTAAGAAAAAAGAAGATTCAAAGAAAAAAAACAAATAGAAAAACTAACATATTTATTATTTTAATCATAATTTTATTCGACAAAAGAGAAATCTTTTCGGCGTCTGCTAACGCTTACGTTATTGCGCATGTGCAAGACTTTACTCACTTGGAATCTGTGTGCTTTGTAAGTGCATCTTGACGCAATACTAATGAGAATTTTGAGAACTGCTTTGAATTTCTTTCATCTTTTAATTGTCAACAATTTTTAAATGTCTTTCTTATTAATAACTCAATTAAAACAAGGAAAATGAAGAAGAAAATATTTGATTCTAATATATGTTTGTGTTGTGTGTGTTGTCAGGTATGTGTTCGTCACCTCACAATATGTAAATCTAGAGTACGAGAAAGATTATTATTAACAAATATTTCTTCTCCCATGTACGATAAACGAAAATCGATCATCGTCGAAGTGACGATTCAAGAATGAAGAAAGAAGCATGAGAAAGAAGCATCTCACATATGTTGTAAGAGAACTACAATTTTACAATTATCAATCTGAGTTTTCATTGTTTCATTAATGATTATGATTACGCAGATACTTTGGCCAGATAAATATGCTCTCCAAGCTCGGGTTTTTATTGCTGTTTGCTTGTACAGCGTTTGTATTACTATTTCTTACATTTGCGGGAAGGAGCTTGTCATCACAGATTCCAAAAGCGAATCTGGTGCTTCTTCAAGTCACACACGAGATACCTGGCAGATCATCAAGAGATGTCAGAATCATAAACAAACCAGAGTCATGCAATGCTACCTTCTTGACATGGATTGTTACGTCTTACGCGGGCGATCCTTCAGCCAGAAGCGCTTTGCGCCGAGCGTACACGGATGAAGAATTGCAAGCTCTAGGAATTAGGAGAATATTTTTACTCGGTATGTTAAACAGCGATGCTGAAAGAAGAACACGTGTGTCACAGGCTGCCTTGGCGGACGAGTCACGAAGATTCGGTGACATACTTCAGGGAGACTTTCAGGACACTTATAGAAACTTGACTCGTAAGCATCTGATGGGTCTTCGGTGGGTGACTGACAACTGCAAATATGTTAGATATATCATGAAAATGGACGACGATATAGTTGTTAATCTCTATGAGATAGTGGAAAAGATACGTTCAGGTGTAGCAGAAAAGGATTCCTTAACTGGTTACATCCTGAAGAACATGATTCCCGTTCGAGAACCAGCTAATAAATGGTATGTAAGTAAGGCGGAGTACGCGGGTAATGTTTATCCGGATTTCGTCTCCGGTTGGCTATACATTACTGATCCGTCAGTGGCGAGTCGACTGATCAATCGTGTTGACTCTTCCCTTGAATATTTTTGGATAGACGACGTATTTGTAACCGGCATCCTGAGGCAAGCTCTAAATATTAAAATCCAAAACATCAGTGAGTTGTACACGACGGATTACAGATATTTGGAATGTTGTATAAAAGGGAGACAAACTTTGTTAAACTGCGAATTCTCGATCGGCCCTAACGGTGGCAACGTAGAATTACAAGTAAGATTTAAAGAATTCGCGAAGTTTTGTCAAACAAACTGCTCCGCTCGCACGGAAAGTAATCTTGTCGGAAAAACGTGCGTGGCAACATACGAAGAACCAAAGTTGCATAACGGTGCTGTTCAGATAAGCCACATCCAAATTTTGTAAGAACGAGTAGGTAGGTAATAACTATTGAGACGACTAATGACGACTTTCTTAGAACGAATATTTATTTTGTTTTGTTTTCTAGCGACTAGTGGGCCATCAATATCCATGTCATTCTACAAGAATATATATTTAATTTTTTATATAAAATTTATATATTTTTTACAAATGTATCATGTACATAAAATAATTTGTTTGTTTTTTTAAGTATTTAGTGATGTTATGTGTAACAGTTTTCTAAGAGACTTATGTTTTGTACAATGTTATAGTCTTGCGGTTTGTCTGTGTAATATGCGCTATGTATCAAACGGTTGTATGAACGTTAGTCAATTTCTTTGAATTAGAACTTTTCAGATCGTGCAAAACAGTTGCAAAACAATCGCGTTCTGCCGAAAAGAGCCGTTATATTAAAAAATAATTATCTGTGTATTTTTGTGCTGGCAAATTTGGACAAATGTTATCATTGAAATTTGCGTTAGTTGTACGACATTTTTTGCGATATCGCGTATCACACAGACAAGCAAGACTGTAATATTGTACTATTACATATAGTACAATATTACATATAGTTTTGTATAATATTATAACTGTTACACACAACATTACTACATCGTTATATCAAAAAATAATTATCTGTTTATTATTTAGTCAAAGCGTTGTATATACTTGCTCCTAACTTGTAGATAAAAAAATTGACAAAATAATTTAAAAAAAAACTGAAAAATTGAAAAGAAAAATATTTCAGGCATTTATTATTCATTTTAACATCCTCATTAAAAGATTGAGAAAAGAAAATACCGGTAAAATTATAGGACTTTTTTATACTAGTTGTATGGAGGTCCACACTACTTAAGTTTAGTGTGGACTTAAGTTTCCAGTCCAGCAGAAAATTGTGATCAAACGGTTGCACGCTACGAATTCTACTCTAAACGTTAGCCAATTTGTTTAAATTAAAAAACTTAACAATCAAAGCGCTGAATACTTGCTTCTAAATTGTAAATAAAAGAATTAATAAACTAATTAAAAAAAATACATATAGAAACAGTTAAAGGCATAGAAGATTTTATTAACTCGTTGCATGAAACCGTTGGATCATCACAATTTTCTACTGAAACTTAAAAAAACAAAATTTTATTTACCAAATTCTTTTAAAAAAATAAGTACTTTTTTTATTTTAAAAACGACAAAGATATTTCGTGCATGTATTATTTATTATCGTCAATTAGTATTATTTAAAAGTTATATGTTTTCAAGCTAAGCGGTCTGTTTTTATCGTTACGGTACAAAAATCTTTTGTGATGATGAATCATTTGTAATATAATTTTATTTATTTATAGGTTAAATTGGAGAGAGAGAAAGCTTAAAAGTAAATTTAGATTCTAAATAAACTTTTTATGAATCGCAAATCAACAACAAAATGCAGTGAGATAAAATACAAAGAAACTTGAAAGAAACACGAAATATCTTTGTTTTCAACTTTTTTTTTTTTAAACAAGATGTCTTAAGAAGATTTTTTTTTTGGTAACTGAAAAGTAGCGCCTATGCACAAATGATCACTGCCTACTACAAAATTTGGTATTGCCCGTAATTTGTAGCATTGGCTTACTGTAAGTAAATCATACTTCTCTACAGGTTTGATGTTGCTATAGAATATGTAATCAACCGTAACCCATTCGTCTTGATGCGTCGTCGCCTCTTTCTCGCCGTAAGCCGTGTGATTGTACACGCTGCGTAATTTAAATGGATGTGTTAAAGTCCCCGATGAAAATTGTACAGAATAGCCCTGTACAATCTCAATGATCTGTGTACGACCATTGTCGTTGTTGCTCTGTTGCAATACATTGCATGAGTCAAGCGTGTTCTCGTCCTTTTTAACAGGAAATTCACTGTTTTCCAGCTAGGTAAAAACAATGAGAAGAAAAATGATATGAGAAATATTTCGCTAGTAAAACGAATATAACATCAAAAACACTTGATTTAATATAATTTAACACTTTGCAGGCGGAAAATTGTGTCTTAGTCCTGTACATAGAACTGCGTCCGCCTACAAAGTGTTAGTTTCATTTTAAAATAATTTGTATATGTAATAAAATACAATTAATATAAAAACATACCATTATTTTTCCGGTGCCTTCTTTTCGTAACCTCTTAGTAAGAATGTTAAAATGCTGACAATTGTCGGTAACGCATAATCGTTGAGGTATTAAGAAGTTGGACAGAGAACGAACTTCAGACGACTCTAAACTTCGACCTTTGCCGTTATATGTAAACGAACCTTCTGTCAGAAATTTGTAAACACCTGTATACGGCTCCAAGTTAAAGTCACCAGACAGTAAAATTGGTAAATACTTTGGGCCCGTTCTGTGAATTTAGTCATGAATTATTTAGTATTAAAATCATTCAATATGATCGAAAAGAAATTACCATTGAAGTACATGCTCACATCGTATTCTCAACAAACGCAATCCGCTCTATTTCCGCCAACAAAAGCTGTATCTGTGCCAATCTTACGTCGTTACGTTTTGGATTGTACAACAAATGAGTTGTAGCAACGACAACTTGCGTGTCCGGACTGCTTCTAAGAGCTAATTTAGCGATTATTCCAACATTGTCTCTGCTTAAGAGTTCAATGCCAGATTGATATAACTCCACTTTTGCGTGATCTAGCAAGAGAAATTCGTCAGAGCGATACAGCAGAAGCAAACCATCATTCTTCTCGTTAGTTCTTTTTTTGTAAATATAATCATATCCAACACATCTAAATGGAGTTACTATGTCCATCAGATGATCTTGCTGTACTTCTTGAAGGCATATTATCTGGAGAACACCCAAAAAGATAATACCATAAAATTAACTTTCTTCACTTATATTTTCTTAACGTCTGACAGAATCAAATATAAAAGATATAATTGCATACATTTGCTTCAGCCTCAAGTATCTCTTCTATAATAAGGGATTTTCGGATATTCCAATCTAATGCCTGTTTGTTGTGACGTTTGTATAGAAAATGATAAGTTTCTAATAGGTTTTGTGCAAGAATATTGAAAGATAAAAGTCTCAATAAAAAAGTATCCTCCACATTTTTACTCTTACCTGTAAAAAGTTTATAATTTTCAAATATTTATTTAAGTAACTATATATAATGTACAAAAATATATACATTTAGTATATATATGTATATATACATATATATACTAAACAGATAATACAAATGTATCATGCACATATTTTCTTTAAAAAAATTAATAAATAATCTCTTTACCTCTTCCTATTTGTTTCCATTTCCTTATTGCCTTGTAACTTTGTTTGTCAAGATAATTTCGATGTTTTCTATTTATCCTACATGTATTAATACTATGTGTTGTGTCTCCAGATTGACAGTACATTAAATTGGCAGGAGCATTATTAAATGGTACATCACACATTTGATTCGTATTATTTGGATTATAGCATGCATCCAGATAAGGTTGCATCTTGGATTTTTTACACTCTTGCTGAGCTACAGAACTGTCCATAGGTGCTATCAGATAACTAGATGGTAAAGCTTCTTGAACGGAATGGTTGACCAAATTTTTCAGCAGCAGCTGTCGCCACAATGACTTTAATTTGGAAAAGATCTGAAATATACACAAGTATAATTACATGACATAACACAAAATAAACATAATGACACACACATATATGTACACACACATATATGTATATACATACAAGTATTATGTAAATGCCATGAAAACACACACATGTGTATGTATGAAAAAAATGCACATACAAATTAGCATTCACATGTTTCATCCAGCAAAATTACACAACACTCTTTTGTGCAGGAATTTGTTCACATAGAACAGTTCGACGAGGCGAAGGAAATTTGTCATATTGTTAAAATTTTGTCAAATTTTTCGTAGAAAAACCAAAATTTACCGAATCATTGTGGCTAACCTATGAAACGTTTTGTACGTGCGAGTTACGGGAGCGTAAAAAGTTTTAGCGCGACGACGACGACGAAGCGCGCGCGAAATTCACTCGAATGCTCACCTTCCGCGAGTGAAGGCGCGTCGTTAGCGCGTTACCGCCACGTAGAGATGTGGTGGTGGTCGTCAGCAGCAACCTCGAGGACACGCTCATTTATTCGCATACGACCTTACGCGATGCGACACACTTTTTTCATGATCTTCTCATAATTTACTACCGGGACTTAGAACACCTCGTTCGTTGACGTAACAAATGAGGTTCTTCTCGCCATGTGCTGCGCGTACGTCTCTGTGTGTTCGGACTTTCGGATGCAACGTAAGTGTATAAACGTTTCGATTACGATTCTGAAGGAACGTGTTTAAATGTCCTTGTTTCCGACGAGCAACAATGTGTCACGAAGTATTCTCGTGAAGCCATCTACATATGTTTTGCACTATTTGCCGGTTTGTGGAATCGGGCCGAGGGTCGTGATCGCACGAGGTCAACGTTGACCCTGTAGAGGGGTGGTTGAAGCGCGATTAGCTAACCGAGACCCATTAACTTCACCCATTGCTCCACATTTAGCGTTCGCGCGATACATACTGAACTGCGTCGTATTTACGTCGCGTAACTCGCGATATAAATAAATAACTAATCAATATAATAATGTGTAACAAATGAATTAAAATTATATATATATAGTTGTATAGAATATACATGTATAATCTTATATAAAAGCGCGCTTCTCTCAAATTTTTATATCTTATTTTAATTAATGTGGACTTCTCTTTGTATTTACTTATATTACACACATAAGTATATATATAATAATATATAAAAATTATTAAATGCATACACATGCGCATATTTGAAACGCATCTTGGCTTTTGTTAGTCTTTATCGAAGAGTGAACTAAATTAGAGAGATATCCGAGGATTAATCCAGAAAGCAGTGAACAAAACATCATGACAGACAAAAGCAATCAAGTAGAGTTAGATAAGAAAAGAATTTAGATAATAGACAGAACACTCAGACAAAAATAGGAAGCGAAGAGAAACGTGTAGTAATCACGACAAGAACGCAACACGTCGCAACGCCTAAGGCAAATGCACTCTGAAGAACTAGTTTATTGTAAAGTTAAAAAAATTTTTTTTTTTCAGTTTTTCAAAAACCAAAGAGAGAGAGAGAGAGAGAGAGAGACTGTGTTAGAAAAAAAAAGATACCGCTTGAAGATGAAATGTCCTGCGCACTTCACAACTCCGGTGTTGTCTGGCTTCTGCAAGCGTGCTACATCGCAAACGTGCAATAAATAGAAGAATTCCTCTTCCACTGATTCTACAGTCGAGAAGAGGAGAGAGGATGACTCCTCGTATGAATAAGGCATCACTTCCCAAGTTTTGTCATGGATGAACTTCGGTCACATCTTCGTTTCGTCCACGTGTTGAGATTGTTTTTTAAATAACTTGTTACGTGACATTGTAAAATTTGTCTACCACGGTGATCCTAGATGCTGGCTCGGCGATAATATGTATTTTTCTTTCGACGAATTTTTTTTTTCATATTTCTGATCAATCAGTTGAAAAACAAGTTCTACGATGATACATATTAATGTGCCTTATTGAGGTTTAGTCATGTAAAACTATATTGACGATGAAAAAATGACGAAACTATATGTCACAAAATCATATCTTTCGACATTATTTTTTTCAAACCACGAAATTTCGTCGCAATAGAATGGAGAACAATATTACGGTTATCACTTGTTTGAATCTTCGGTTACGCACAATTGAAGTTTTTTACGTAAATAACCGAAAATTGATTTTTTAATATTTTTAAAATTGTTGTCAAAAAATGTGTGCGCCGTGCATTGAAACTTCACTTTAGCATTTACCAAAAACTTCGATAATGACCTTTTGATAGTTGTTTACATTTAAGATGAAGTAACTTGCATAAAACAGTAATAAATATGTACAGAAATGTAAAATAGCCATATATTTTTCTTTTTTTATTCAAATACGCTTTAATTAAAAGGCACTATATGTACACACTTACACATATATGCACGATATATAGAGAACGTGTATTTCTCTCTTCTCGTTGTGTCGTGACAGAATAATATAAAAAATATGTCACATCATTGTATAACTTCTAACATATTATGTGTGATCTGATTGATCACACGTGAGAATTATACACACACTCCATACTTCAGATCCGAAATTCCTTTCTTTTTCAATATTGCAAGTAATATACATACACACACATGTTAAATTATATGTATATCATATTTTAATAAAGTTTTAGCATTAAATGATAAATTTACCTGTTTATGCGATATTAGCAGCAAATTTAATTTTGTTTATAGATATTGATACATGCAAGATACAATCTTGCTTCTTCAATATTTTACTGTTCTTTTTTTGTAGCAAACGCTTTGTTGGTCGTCAGCACACGGCCAAAAAAACTGAGCATAGACTTCACAGTTCTTGGATCAATATTTCAACATAACAATGAGTATTTAGAAGCTCTTACTACACAGAACAGAAATTAAGTCTCAAAAAAAGTTAGTTTTTTTTTAATACAAGTTTTTTTAATACGATTCCAGTCATAGGCGTCGCAATACATGAGTCAGTGATGATCATTGAATATTGAATTCTTTTGTTCGATAAAAAAAGTCTTTAATATTGTAGAACTATGTTGATTTTTCAGAAAGTCAGAGAGTGAAAAAATACAAATAAAAAAATCTTCAGAATATTACATAAAAATTATTGTTATCTTTATTTGATCAAATAAGAGAGTTAAGAAAGTTTGTTTTACAAATTATCACAAACATGCTGCGACATAAATCTGCTTTGTAAATAACGAGATATATTTCAGATATAACAATATATAGTACATATTAAAAATATATCTTAAATACTGCTTTTCTCTCTTTTTCTCTCTTTCATGTCATATAATCCATGCTAAAATACGTGCTTGCGCGCGCATTGTTTACTATTACAATAATACGCAATTGTGTGGTAGACATCGAACAAGATCTAAATGTTTCACAAGTCTTATGTACAAAACTTTTGTTTACATTTTATTGACTATATTTCTGCGTACTTGTCGTCGGTTTTCCGCTTTTTTTTTTTTGTCTTTTGAGTGTGCATAAATACGAAATAAAACTCATCTAATAACAACAGGAAGATAAATCAGTGTGTCAAAGTCCGTTCTGAAGGACGTTAAACGCAGCTCCCAGTGCCCAACTCAATTCGTGGCCATTGATTTTTTTATAAAGCTGCAAACATAAACCGTATTATTTTTAATTTTTTTTTTTTCTACTGCCTACAATCAAAATAAGTAAAATAGTTATTTGCTCACATATAATTTGGTGTTCGGTTCTAAGCCAAATCCGTCTTTCAGTAGAACATAAATAAATGTCAGATCCAAGCACATGAAAGGCTGATCCGTATTTGGATAGTCGCAAGTTTCCGTGGCTTGTTTTAAAAATGCACTTAGTTGCACAACTCCACCCAAAAATGGATCTATTAATGCTACCTGAAGAAATACATATTATAAGTATTAAATTATCATATTAAAAAAATTATCTCTTGTATAGAAAATAGAAATTAGTACATGTATATATGTATAACTAAAATATATTTTTACTATTCTTCTACATATTAATATTAATGTTTCATTTTAAAGTTGATGCGTTACCTCCGTCGCGCGTTCAAAATAATATGAAAATGCGTATATTTCATGATCCTTCAAACCGATCGGTTTTTCGGTGAGGGTGCTAACATATTTTTCGACGATCTTCAAGCATTCCGAAAACCGTACAACTGGCTTGTTTTCGTCACCTCCGGCAAAGTTTTGAGTCTTCACTAATTTATATGTTCCGTTAATCGGACCTTTCACAATGTAATTGCGTCCACCGTACGACCACTCGGTCGACACGATCGGATTGATGCACTCAGAGTGTATCTCTATGGGAAGTTTGGAATCCGTATTTTCTATATTAACATTGTAAGTCAAAATTGCTTTTCTTGCGGCCATCAGGCCCATTCCTAAGTAACTGTGCGTGTACAGACTCATATTGTGATTGAATACGTTGATCGAGTAAACATGTTTCTCCAATTTCTTCGCTTGAGCGCTATCTGGCTGGAATGTGACCTGCGTCGATCCTCCGCCTAGATCTAACGCCGCCACGGTTGTCTGAGAACTGAGAGAATTGAAACGATCCAGTAAGAAATTGACCGTAAACCAAGAGAAAATTCCCTCGTCCGTGCCTTCCATTATGGAGATAGAATTTTTCGCCACCTGAAATCCGGACGTCTGGAATAACTTTCTACATTCTTCTAATATGTTATTGGCTTTGTGCTCGGGCAGTAATCTCAATCCTGCGGTAGCTTTCATAGTCAGCAACGTGCGAGGCCATTCGGACTGCGGGATCACCGTTTTCGCTTTGTTCAGAAGTGTGGTCAGAGAATTTGCAGCGTCTCTCGGTGTGTCCGCGAACGAGCTAAGTCCAGGTTTGATCTCGCTGAACAACTCATCGTCAAGTATCAAGTTGCCATTGAGAATAGACTCGTGAAAGCTGAAGGCTAATACACGACTGCCGGTAGATCCGGCATCGATCACAACAACGTAAAATGGTTTTTGTAAATTAAAAGAGAACGCTAGGGTGTCGATGGCTTTGCTACCTATTCTTATTGGTTTCAAGTCATTTGCTATGGCAATGTAACCTAGGAATAATACACCGAGCACTATCATTACGGTAAAGTATTTCCTCCCTGGCTGGCTGGCGGTTTTCTTCTGGCGAGATGCCAATTCATTATCACTCTCCTCTTCATTTTCAGTTGTCCTCAGCTGAAAATTAACAAATATACAATAATTATATTCCACAGATCAATATGTAAATGAGATTCACAAAAACATTGATTCGCGTTACATTAAATATTGCACAATTATTTATACAATAAAAACAGTAGTTTATAAATTTATATAGAAGAAAATATATACGTAAATTTACATAAAAGATATGCGGAGAAAAAAAGATATTAAAAAAAAAGAAAGTAAACAGAGAACTGGTTTCAAAGATGATTTAAAACTCGTATAAATCACTCGCAAGCATACGGAGTTATTGCAATAAAAAATCGGGACAATTTTGTCAAGTGTATATTTCTGTCGAACAGTTTGAACGATCTTTTATGTGAAAAAAAAAAAAAAAAAAGAAGATATAATTCTTTATACATTTAAGAATATTCTTTATGAATATTGAAGTGTACAAAGGTCTGAAGTGGCACATATTTTAGGCTTTTAACCTCGTCGAACGACAAGGTGTCGCGACGAGAACGAGCACGTATTAAGAACTGCGCGTAAAATTCATCTGTAACATGCACGCACACGCACACTCACGAGTATATATTGCATCTACGGTGACCCGTACGATCTGCCAGGGGTACAGGTTAGTCATGTAAACAGCGAGATTCTCATACGGCGCGAAAGATAACGAGAGAAAGAGCGGCGAGACATCGCATTTGCATAGCGGCGGTATACCGTCGCATGTGTGGACCAAAGAGGTGCGGATCACGTGACGCAGCAAATTCATTCGAAATTCGAACGATCTCGCTCGATCATCGAGAAAAAGATGCGCGCGCGGCAATTCTCGACCATGCAATTGTCGCAATAATCGCACAACATCTCAATCTCTCGATTATACGGATATGATTCGATGAACAAATTTTTGTAATGTACGTACTTTTCGTTGTCTCACGCTCATGTTGCACGGCGGACGGACGACGTTTTATTGAAAATGACGATTATAATAACCGTAGGTATAGTAGTAGAATAATACACGAAGTCGGAGAGACTGGGTATAAGAAAGATATTATGCTGAATTCATCGCGCTGCCAGCGTCTGATCACGCAGCGCAGCTCATCACACGCGTCCACTGTTCGTCGCTTGTATCACGTTGGTATTAGTGTATTACGTATCTTTGCATTCATTACGATACGGCAAATCTATCACATTGATAACGTCTCAAGGTTTTTTTTTTTAGAATAGTCATCGTTTTGCCTGTACGCAGACATGCTCCGTCATTGGCTTGGGGGTGCAAAGGTGAATTAGACAGAGAGAAAACGCGTTTACGCGTTTACAAAAAAGAGCGAAACAACAAGTGGATGATAGTTCAGTTCTTTCTTATCTTTTAATCAGAACCGATTCCCAAAGTCTTGTCAGCGAGTCGACACGCGAGAGACACAATTATGCAATAACATTATTGTTTGCAGGTGCGTGCGCTGATTGTCACTGAAAAATTCAGCGACGAGAGTTTCTTAATATAACGGAGCAAAACAGATAAGACTAAAAATATGAGCTAATGCCGTTGCAAGATGAGTCTCAGAGAGAAAGAGAAAGAAGATAGACACGTGTACGCGTTGTCACGTGATAAAAGAATCAGCGTGTACAGATTGGCGAAGATGAAAAGTGCTATAGCGTCTTCGGACGCTCCTCTGTGAAAAGATTGCAGTCGGAAAAAACGCGATTTCACGCGCAACTTGGCTCGACAATTTATTTTGTTTTATTTTATTTTATTCTATTCTATTTGAGATACCACGTATCTCTTTCCTCAGTACACGCGCAGTACTGTTCTATTTATCAGAGAAGTTAAAAATCTCTCGTCGCGCGCAATTACACGCGCAATGTATAAATAAGATAACACAGGCGAGAGTGTAACGAGCAACAGCTGTTCGTTTTGGAGTAGTGATTTTTGCTCCGAATGCGACACTTGTAGCCATTACAACGGCACGAGCAGTCGTCATTATTAACTTTAGAAATATAACATTTTATTTACTTTGCCGGGCTTGTAGATACCCGAGTTTGCGATGTGCTCACTGTAAGTATGGATTAATGTAACAAATAAAAAGCAGATAAAAATTGCGCAATTTCACTAGAGAACGTTATTGTCATGTATATACGCTGTTTAAGAAAGAAAAGCGTTATTGTTATCCTAATCTTTGAAATGTTAATGTTTTATTTGCATGTATATGTGACACGTAGAAATAACATCATTGTTAAAAAGTAGCGCGTGTCGCGATAAAATAAACGATATGGTACTGCACGTACATCTAAATTTTAACTATAGCGAATATATATCCCACGTATACGTTTTGCGTTGAAATATTTAATATTTACTTTAATATTTACTTTGTACAAGTTATTAAACAGAAGTTAAATAGTTATCTACGCATTATATTTTTAAAACAACAATAAGGCATTATATATATATATACGTATATTGTTCTGCGAAATCTTAATAAATGAATGTAAAAGTAAAATTTACAAAAATCAAGTTTACGTGAATCAATTAGACGTAATCGTATCGAAAGGGTTAGAATTCTTTTGTGCGCTAAAAATAAGCCGATACCAGATCCCAAGTCATCAAAAATATTTTTAGGTCATAGTGTTCTCCAGATCTCTTTCATGCGTCGTGCGAATCATGCTGTCACAAGGCTTCACTAGTAGAATTCTAGTCGTGGAAACGCGGACAAGTTGTGTATTTTTATAGCGAGAAAAGTGTAGCATATACGTATGTCTATTCCAAAGTTTATTGCCGGTAAATGCCTCATAGAAGATAGTACGCCTTATCTGTTAAGGTGAATTGGTAAGAATATATGCCATTAACCATTTATAATTGTACATTTTTCACAAAAAAAAAAAAAACAAACTACTAGAAATATTCTTGATTGTCACTTTTCTAGTTACTAACTTTATGCGAATCACTTTCACCATCTCCAATTAATCCGTTGGATTGATCAGTCGCATCAATCGATATATCAATCACTTAATTAGAGTTGGTCCTTAGCCAGCTCAACAATTTCAAAGTCAAGAGCAAACTGAAATTTTGTTTATTTTCAGTCAATTGTAAAATAAACCAAGTAATATATAAACCGTATCTACATTGCAGTGATGTAACTGTGTGATTATCCTTTCCACATATTCTGTACACCTGTGTTTTAAACAAGTCCTTTGTTAAAACCGCAAAAATGACGCAACGTACCAGAGACAGTCTTTTGAAGGAAGCTGTGATCCAGATAGGTTCTGGAGGATCAGCGGGTTTCGTTGAGGTCTGCATAATGCATCCGATGGACCTCGTTAAAACGCGTTTCCAGCTCCAAGTGAAAACTGCGACGTCAGATCCGTTGTATTACACAGGTAGTTTCTACGATGCGGCGATGCTCGTGTGTTTCAAATCGTGTTATTAATCAACATTCTTATAGGTATTCGTGATTGTATGACCAAAATGTATGGAACTGAAGGACTGACGGCGTTTTGGAAAGGAATTCTACCTCCGATAGTTGTCGAGACTCCTAAACGTGCTGTTAAAGTGAGTTACGCACTGCTTGATGAAAAAAGTAGTTTTTTTTTTTTTTTTATAAAACATGTTCTTTTTTTAGTTTTTTACATTCGAACAGTATAAACAGTTCTTTTTGTTCGGAGCTAGTGCACCTACACCAGTGGTAATTATTTAAATTGTTAACGTGTTGCACACGTACAGTTTCCTTTAG
This sequence comes from Pseudomyrmex concolor, assembly GCA_014839585.1. Taxonomy (NCBI): domain Eukaryota; kingdom Metazoa; phylum Arthropoda; class Insecta; order Hymenoptera; family Formicidae; genus Pseudomyrmex; species Pseudomyrmex concolor. Next base: position 32,898 of record QVOB01015777.1, read on the forward strand.
TTTATTTTCGAGAGATAATATACAGCTTCACATTATTATTACAGACATTCTCGTGCGCCGGCTTCTTTGCCGGTGTCACAGAGGCGATATTAGTCAATCCATTCGAAATGGTCAAAGTGAATCTACAATCCAATCGGAAGCACGTCAGCGAGAGCCCGTCCACGTTCGCAGTAACAAAAGAAATTATTTCGAAGCACGGTTTCGGTTTAAATGGTCTGAACAAAGGGCTCTCTGCCACTATAATGAGAAACGCGGTGTTCAATTCGTTTTATTTCGGTTTCTATCATTCCGTCAAGGGATACATATCTTCTGCAAAAGAACCTTGGTTAGAATTTTTAACCAAGGTAATTTTTTATTTTCTCTCAGACACCTGTTGAAAAACACGATAAACGATACCATTCGACGTTGCCAAAAGCCGTATTCAGGGATCCCGAGAGGGTTCACAGTATAGAGGAACTCTCAACACCATGTACATTGTTTACAAACAAGAAGGGTATTTATACGATTTTTCGATATAACTCTTTAAATTTCGATATTAGTGATGTGATATAAATTTATGATTTCCAGATTCAAGGCTTTGTACAAAGGCTTAGTGCCAAAGGTGTTGAGATTGGGTCCAGGTGGTGCCATTATGCTAGTAGTGTACGACTACATGCACGCATTTCTTATGAGAACATTGAAAGACTAACTTTTGTACTTTGCATTTTTTGGGAAAAAGCTGTGAGATAGTTAATAAGTTCGAAGATGAGAATTTCATACATATGACATGTGAAACAGGAAATTCTATAGTTTTATAATTATATATAAAAATAATTGTTTATATATTTTGTACACATTGAACAAACCTCTCAACAGTCTCAATATACTCCGTATAAATGTTTTTTTCTAACAACTTTGACAATTGGTTGTCTGTATTCATCACAGAAAAGATGTCAATCTTCCAAGACAGAATCTAGCCACTTCTCCAGGTCCAATGGTTTGGTTGTCGCATTTTTTGGCTTTACTTTGCTGGAATCTGAAATAAAATATTAACAAGAATATATAAGCACCTAATAATGTCAAGATTAAGTGGAATATAAAATATCTCATAAGATAAAATATTTATTTTACATATATACAAGATATAAAAACAATCTTACCATTAGTCTGAGTCATGAAAGCAGGCTGCGCTGTTGTTCTCAAACTTCTCTGGACGGGTTCTTTTAAGGACAACAAAAAGTCTATATCTTCCTCTAAATTATCGGTACTGCTGTCAGACTGTACTGTCGTGTTTGTTGTCACTTCCAAAGTCTTTGATTGATCGCCTTTCGTGTTCTCGCTCGTTTTTGGACATATGACACTCGACGCGTTAAGATCGTTCAAAATCGCGCTGTAAGCTACCTTTCCTTTCTCGGCGTCGTTATGGATGCTTGTTAACTGATCGCTCTAAAAAAGTGAGATACAGTTGAGTTGTCAGATCACGTTTATCTGATCACGGAGTCACATATACATATATTCGCAGATTTGCGAAGTAAATAAATAATCTCGAACACGCGCGATATCTCGCATACTCACTGTAAAATACTTGTCGTCCACGTTGATATACTCGTTGAATGGAATACACTCGATCGCGGCCGCCAATGTTTTCAGATTCAAGGTGAAGAATTCCGAATACCGCGAGGTATCGACCGACCAGAGTTTCTCTGATTTGAAGACGAAATGTCCGCCCTTTGAAATCGGTGCGTTCACGAGAACGCCAAAGTCCTTGCCTACATCTTCGTCTGACGACAGATCCTCGTAATTTGCATAAGACGACGAGGACTGTCGTAGTCTTCGATTTTTACCTTTCGATGGTTCATTCTGTCTGCACTTTTTGGCCATGTGCAAGTTTGCAAGGTTATAGCGATCTATTTAAATGCCACACAGATCTCGAAGAGAGAATCAGCTGACGGATGAGAACGAGATAACCTACTGACATTGTTCGAATTTTTCAATGTCGACCGTGATTGGTCAATTTCTGAATGACTAATGTGAATGGCCAATCTCAACGAAATACTCGGCCGTTTAAATCGATAAAAGATTGATAAATCTCCGATCGGGGATCTTATTTATAAGTTTGTTATTTAGTGTTTACTATACTTTACATGCACATGCTTGCGCAAACGCAGGTTGAAAACGCTAATGAAAAAGAATTTAGAGAAGTGTCGATTGTGATCGATCCTTTTCTGTTAAACTTGTAAATTTTTCTTAGTTTGTAAAGTTGAAGTAAATAAGCAATAATAAAGTTGAAAAACTTTGATTAAGTTATTATCTTTTTCTTTCACTCATACATCTTCACCAATCAAATTCAAAACTCGAAAGATCGAGCGTTCGACGAATAGAACTCAAGAGCAAGTAAACAGATCTCTTGTTGGAAGCTGACTTTATTGGCATTAGATTTCACAGTTCGTTGCACAAACGAACTTCTACATATAATTATAATTCTACAGAAAAATCGATTCACGATACTTATAAAAACAATAATATTGCATAAAGTATATTCGATTTACTCTTCCAGTATGTAATCGTGAAGAACTTCCGTGACGCACTAAAAGCTTCGCAATGCGAGGAAAAAAAAAGGACAAATAGAAACAATTTATCAACGAAACGTTATCGCAAAATTTGATTGATCATACTAGTCTATACAGACAAGTAATATTTATAATAAAAAACAGAGGTTTCTTGGAGCAAACGGAGGTGTTGGGATGGTGGAGGGAGAGGATTGTGTTGAGAAGGTATGTTAACTTTATTTATTCTCATTTATGTATGTATATATATATGTATGTATATATATATGTATGTTTATATATATGCATGTGATATCTTTCTAAAGCGAAACGGTGGCGTATGGCAACCAAACCAATTGATAAAGAATATGATCGATAAAAAGGTCTGGGAGCACCTTACGCTCGTCCCTATTTTACGAAATATTTCAATCCTTCTTCGATATTTTCGTAAACACGTTCCGCCGTTTTTCACCCCCAACCAAACGATTCTCGTCTCGGTCGAGGGTCGGACGATCGAACTCGAACTTTTCTCTTCGGGCTTGCGTTATTGAGCGCTTGAAGTTCTCTTCTAGGCTTGAGACTTCTCAGCCGGAAACGAATTGCAGATCATATTCTTTGTCACAAGCAACCGAGAAAACCTTCGGATTTCTTGATAATGCGAGCAAGATAAACGTGATCTTCGGATATCTTGTCTTCAACTTTTCAAAACTCATTTTTTCAGAGTAAAACTTCAAACTTCCCTCTATCATCCAATACCTCTTGATTCAAAACCTTATAAACAAACAAACAGGTTAGAGAACTTACTTCGACTCGAGACATTACATTTATTTATTACGTTTCGTGTTTCGCAACTTTTTTTTTTTTAATTTTGCACTCTTTTGATTTTATTTCCTTTATTGAATTTCTTTCGTGATTATCTTTTTGCTATTTGCAAGTATAGCACATTTTTTTTTGTTTGTTTTCAGACTTTTCAATGACTGGAATACAACTGTAACCTGATAAATCGAGCGAGAATACGAATGATCAATCATATTCCATTTTACATCACAAAATATAAATTGTGCATTGTTTTATTACAAGAGAAAACCTTATCTTCATAAACGATTAGGAGAATGTGTGGCGAGAAAGTCTGAACGCAGGCTATAGCAAACATTAAGTATGCGGTAAAAAAAAAAAAAAAAAACAAAAAAAAACAAAAAAAACAAAAAAAAATAAGACTATTAAGGCAACAATATGAACTTATGAAAATAAGGTTCTGTGTCTATTCTAACCTTACTGACTTCGTGCACATAATTTGCACTACTTTACTAAAATTTCGCATTTCTTTATTTCCTGCTAAACGTCTCGATGATTACGTGTACGTTTTAAATATAATTGTACAAACTACAACACTTAAAAATAATCAAACTATAATTCGGAAAATTATGTAAGGTAAGAATAGTAACGACAGAATTTGTTAGTATGCATTTTGACCCCGTGCTGAATTATTCTCGGGTCAAAGTCATTGGACTCCCAAAACATCTGGCTTCCAGATCACTCGTGTCACTTAATACCGACCTGAAATTCATTAAGCAACAAAAAAACCATAATTGTTTTACGCATTTTACGGATTGCTGCTTAGTTACTACCGTTACGATTTATCGGATGAATTTCTTTGATGTTCCCATCTGCCACATTTCTTCTTTACAACTTAAATACTTACTTCGCAGACCGATTAACACCGTTTTTTTTGTTTTTAATTTTATTTTTTAATTTAATTTTTTTTTTAGCTTGAAATATAAGCGGTCTACGAAGATATGAATCCGGAAAACTGAATATCAGCAGCGCGAGTTATTTGGAGTTATTTGAATTGTCACACAAATGCATACTGTATTGAAATCGATTCACTTGGGGATTCATAACACATGTAATTCCACAATCAATATCTGTGTGTGTGACTTGCAGTTATATATAATTACGGATTATTTCATTCGCATCTTTTATTGCAGTATATAGCACATCAAAATTTCGTAGTTTCTTAAAATTGTTCGGAGGAACTTTATGCGATTTGTTCGAGAAATCATTGAATTAACATATAACACAATGCCAAACCAGACCAAAAGAGAAAAAAAAGTGATCACACAACTTGTTTTTAGAGTGTCCAAAAAATTCTTTATAAAATGTTCGATTGATACAAAGCGTTTTTGTTGATATAAAAAGATTCACACAAGAGATAAACACAAAAGATACAGAAAATGTTTTAGAAAACATGTGTTGAGTAGCAAATGTACAAAAGTGTTAAGTTTTCAAAAAAACTTAAAACAAAAAAACCGAAGTAATTTTCGGAAATGGAAGACCAAAAGAGCGAAGCTACGTGAATAAATAAACACGTTCTGTTGGTCTTTCATTGCTCAAATTGTAATTTTCAGAAGCGCGAGTTTTTTTTTTTTTTTTATTTTTTAAGCGGTTCTGTAAAAATATATAATTTTTAAGATATAACAGTTTTTTTTTTATATACAGGAATGACATGTCCATGTAGACTGCTTATATTATGTTACGATCTTGTAATCGGAGCTATACTTACGTGGCGAATAGGAGCGTGATCTAGAGCGATCATAACGAGCACGTCGACGGTAGTACGGGCTTGGCGAACGACGGTAGCTACCCCTGTAACCAATTCTGAAAAAAATAGAGAAACTTGCATGATGCTAATTTAAGGTTTTTCTTTTTAACAACACACGCAACCACACGTAACCATTCAATCGTAACATGCAATCAAATCTCGCCATTGTATTGCCAAACTTACTCTCTACGTCTGGGGCCGTCCCAGTTTCTGTCGTGCAGATGCGTAGGTTTGCCCATGTATATTCCAGGAGTGGGAGTGTGAGCACGTTGTGTTATCGAAAAATCTACCCGTATTCTCCGTCCATCGACTTCTCTACCGGTGCATTGCTCCTTGGCCACTTTAGCATCTTCTGTCGAATCAAAATATACAAAGCAAAATCCCCGAGATCTTCCAGTCTGTAATAAATTACATAAAGTAATATTAATACACTTAATTAATTACAATATATTAATAGTAATTTGTTTTGCATTTCTAAATTGTGTGGCCAGAGGCCTTTAACGTATCATATGAGTCTTAAGTATGAACGTTCTAAATCTCTGGCATTACTTTCATGTTCCCCGTATTTGTCTTGGGGAGTAAAGCTCGTGTATCAGATTAGGATTGAGATTGGGTTTAACTAATCAAAAAAAAGGAATTCAATCTCAAGTTTAATGAATTTTGTTCTGAGTGATGAAATTTTGACCCAATCTCAAATCCTGTAATCTGATACAGATAAAAGAGACGTTACTATTACTATTTAAACATGGCTTGTATAAGTACCTTGGCATCTATAACAACTACTATTCGTTCCACAGGACCATATTTTGAAAATATCTGATGTATTTGCTGTTCCGTGGTAAAAATGGACAAACCAAAAACACCTAGGCAACGTGACGGCCCAGGATTATCGCGGTTACCAATGTGTCGTCGTCTGGATGACATTGGACTACGCGAGTGAGATCGATACACGTGTCTATCACGGGAATATCGGGACCGTGAATAGGAACGAGATCGACTGCGAGAATAACGACCGCCGCGATAAGGTGAACGGCTTCTGCTACGACTGCTGCCTCGATGAGCAACACTGGTGTATTTGCTGCTGTGATAAGCCTTGCGACCCCGTGATACAGAACGACTCCTTGATCTCGAGTACTTGACTTCTCTATGAGTTTCTTTGCGATCACGTGACTTACGCGATCTTGAATGAGATCGCGAATCTCTTAAGCCACCATCTGCAGTACGTGGACCTCTAGGACTAGCGCTGCGACTCCCACTTCTCTGTAAATTGAAAGAAGCATAAAATTGTTCTCATCAATACAACACATTATACAGATTGTCTGAAAAATTTCAACCAAGTCAAGTGTGAAAATTATACATGCCTACAGGTTATTGCTTCCTATTCATTGGTCACTTGTATTAACTAATTACTCAACAATGCAGAGTTTGCAAAATGATACACAACTTTTTAGTCAAATTTCCTTCATGCTTCACCATGATCAAAATTTTTCAGACTCATTCTATACGTGAAATTTGATCTCACCAGAGTTTATATTCTTCTATATTGAAATATAGGAAATCTTGCAGTATATTACAAATAATTATGTAAATAATTATCAAATTAATAAATAAATTTTTTGCAAATTGGACTTCTAATAAGAACCATTTTCATCATATTGTTTGCATAGAAAAGTTTTAGTTCAATGATCCAGCTTCTCCCACTTTTTTTTTCTTAAACAATTTAGACGAATAAAAAACAAAGCAATAAATACAAAATATGAACTTGCGATACTTCAAAACAGTTGTTTCTCTAACTCTTATGAATCTTGTAAATACATCGTTGTTTTTATCTCGCATAAAAAATTATCAAGAAAACGATAATTGCACGAAATTTAAAAAATTGCTGCATATCGCTGTAAAAAAAACAGCGTGTTACATTTCGTGTTGCTGCGGAGATACATTCCGGGGATACATACATTCAATACACGCGATATTGAATATTGCGTATCGCGTGGACTTCTCGTAATAATGGCCGTATCGGGAAGAGCGTTTGCTCAGAGCGATAACGGTCGAGAAATCATCCACGTTGCTCGCGGACGAGATTTTTGCCGACTCAAAAACGTTTCACTCACCTCGATGTCGCTCATCGTTTGTATTCAAATTCGATTGTAGATTATAGTGACTAAAAAGCAGAAGAATCCCAATGCGAGACTGTGTTTCGTCCGTGAAGATGCAAGCACAATAATGTAATGGCGTGTCTCTCAACCCTCAACTTAATCAACAGGAAACGTAGGTCGTACACAAATGAACGACATCAATATCCGGTAACGTTGTCATGGAAACGACACAGGATAAGTTCCACTTGCCGTTCGCAACGCTCGTGAACGTAAACCGACCAATCACATTCTTGTAAATGTAACATTTTGATTAGTTGATTTGCTACGCGATCGAACGATTACGACTGAAAGAGTGCGGTCAAGACTCGCTGCAAATGTTTCGAAACATCGTTCTATCTTTATTCTACATTTAACGAAGAATAAAGATAAACGATGCTTCACCCAAAGTCTTTCATGTGCAATGGTTTTTAATGGTAGTTTGGTAGTTTGTGGAAGGGAAAATTCATCGCTCTCGACTTTAGAATGGCGTATGGACCACAACCTAAAGCGATCCGCTGAGCCATCTTTGCACCAAACCAATCATCGCTCTCGACGCTCGACCATCTGAGAAAAGAGGGTAGGAGAAAGAGAATGGTGGCTGATAGCGGTTTGTGTGGTCGTCTACGTGTGGAGTGTTGCTAAGCTTCGTTGCGCGTTGTGTTAAAGAATAAAATGCCTCACGCGATAGATAGTGCTAGACGCAATTGCAACGGCGTCGTGTTAACGATGTGATAAACTATTGGAATTTGTAAGATAATTTTTCGCCGTCAAACACACATTGTATCTAGGTAAGCAAACGCGCTACCTGTTGTGATTTAATTCTATGTCCATGATTCCTCACGAATTAGAAAGATATCCGAGATAAGCATTGTTGATCGCTAATCGATTAGTGCATTTTATATAGATTTTGATGTGTCATCATGTAAGGAAGTAGAGATTTTGCATTTCCCAGCCTACATATATTTATTTGGCCTAATTTTGATTATTGTGTACATACAAGGTATATATATAGAAATAATTTGAGACCGAGTAGCAATATAATTTGACATGAGTAGATATGTTATAAAAAATAATACCTATTCTTTTTATAAGTTACATGTATAGTGTGTGTAATGTATTACATATTGAATGTGAATATGCTATATGTATACACTATTCAATTGAAAAATTATTTAATATTTGTATCATTATGTCTATATATTTTTAAATGCTATATTAGCAACAAGTATATATACAGAATATTTTTAATTTATCCATTGTATGCCCGATGCAAAATAAATTTAAGTCATACGCCTGACAGGATTTGTGAAATGTCAAAAAATAGTGATTTTTTAATAAACCAAAATTATTAGTTAAACATTTTGTTTTGTTTAAATGAGAGACATTTAGAAAATCTTTAAATTTATAACAAGGAAACAAACAATTTTCTTACTTTGAATTTCTTACATTAAAAAAAAAGTATGATAGACAAAGAAGTTTTTTGTAATTTTATAGACAAAAATGTCAGCTGAATACAGCAGAGGTGTTTTAAAGCTAGTTGTCGCTCAGATTTGTCAGACTATAGGATGGCACTCCATAAATTCAACACCATTGGAGTTTATGGTAGATCTTATGCAAGAATATCTGTTACGTGTTTCAAGGCTTACACATGCATATGCTGAAGTTTGTGAGTACTATGATATTTTAATTGACAAGAATACTATATATATATAAATTTTTTTTTATTAGAGAAATTTTATTTTTTTATCTCAAAACATTTTTAGAATAAAAACTTAAATGTGTATATGACACATGAGATTTTATATGATATCATTAAAATATTTAAAAAAAACATTGTTCTTACTGTAACTAATTAGTGATATAAGTATCTTTTGTAAACATTTATGACATGTTTTACAGTGGGAAGGACGGAAGCAAATCTTGACGACTTAGGATTAGCATTTCAACACATGAATATTGATATACAGGAGTTGGTGGAGTATATAAAAAATGTAGATTCCGTTCCGTGCGCCATACAGGTGCCACAATTTCCAGTTAAGCGTGAGAATCATTTGAATTTTTTAAAACCGGGTAGTCGTGAGGTTGTCACCAGACCAGTACACGTACACGAACATTTGCCAGCTATGTATCCAGATACCGAAGGTGATAAACTTAGATTTTCTGTACCACTTGATAACACACGAGCGTGTCGATAATATTAAACTTTATATCTTATCCGTAACATGTAATGGTTACAGAGGAATATGTACCAGAAAAAAATGAAAGTTTAACAAACGGTATGGCAGATCTGACATCTAGTAGCGGGACATCATCAGGTAATTCGAGTAACACTTCACCTCACAGACTTTCACCACAAGTAGTTTTCAAACGTCCCGGAGATCCAGTATCTTTCGAGAGTCCCATCGTGAAGCGGGCAAAAGTCTTGGAAGAAGGCAGACCATTGCGCGAAATAAGTAGCGTCATGATGACCACTTCCGGTTTTTTATCCCCTGCTCGAGAAGGAAAGCTACCTGAGGCGAGAACGCCACATCAAGTATCAAGATCGGAATCACCGCAACCGAGCTCTTACCCAATGGTGCCGCCCGAATTGAAATGCGACAAGAAACCGAAGAAAGTTGTCAAGAAAGGTCCGGAGGATCGTAAACTCGACAAAGAAAACAAAAAGAAGAAAGGTAGCGTTAAGGAGTTATTCAAGCCAGATAAAATCGACGACAGCAAAATTAAAAAACTAGTCGGTATGAAAGAGTTGGCCAAGTTGAAACCGTTGAAGCCGGGCGGTGGCAAGACGCAGCCCGCCACGTTACAAGACATTACGACGGGTAGTAGGCCATCCACGCCGAAGATAGCGTCACCAAAATCAACTGCCGGTAGTCCAAAGCCATCCAAGGCCGCGCAGCCGAAAGTCAAAACCGAGAAGGTAATAGATCTGACGAACGATCTTCCCGTTACCGAGAAGAAAGAGGACAACATTGACAAATTGCCGTCGGAACCGGACAAACAGAAACTGAACATATTCAAAAAGATCTCAAAACCGCGCGAAGAAAAAGACAAAGACAAGGAGACGCCAGAGACGAAGCATAAAGATACTTTGGATCATTCGCGTGACCATTCACCGGAATTGGTTATTGATGACAACAATGCGGAAAAGCATCGTAATGACGCAGACGCGAAAGGGGATCGCGAGGAGAAAAGAACACCCCATACACCGGATGTGCACATTCAACCGGATAGCGATCAAACGGACATGCAGAGTCCGCCGTCGGATGTTTACATGTTTGACGACGCTGACATTTCGCCACCGGGTACACCCAGCACACCAAAGACTCCTGAGTTGAGTGTACCTACAGTTCCGGAACAAAAGCGAAAGAAAAAAGAGAAGAGCAAAAAGAAAGAATCCAAACTGAAGAGTCCGAAACAATGCGTCAGTTCAAAGAAGGTGGGATCACGTCATATGTACACGTCATTATTTGTATAATTAAGTATACACAAGTTTCACAAGTTTCTGCCATTGTTGGTTTTTTTCAGACAAAGACACTTTCGAACGATGTGGCAGAAGTGGATATACTAGAACGACCAAAAACACCTCAAGCACCAGATCCGCCGTTACACAGAGAGCCTACTCTTCCACCTACACTTCGATTTCCCTTTTTCCCTCCGTTTCCTACGGCACCCAGTTTAATACCCCCGCCGATGTTTCCGCATCCAAGATTCCCGTTACAACTGGGCCGTGGCGGGCCAGGTCCTCATCCCGCGATGCCAAACTTGCCGCTACCGCGTTTTCTCAATCCGCCCATAAAATCCGAAGATTTCACGTTGGCCAAGATTAAGCCTATGGAGCGTGAGAAGCCACTGATTCCACCACCGGTCGAGTTACCGTCTTTGTCGATTCCAAACGAGAATGAGAAAGCGGACAAAGAGAAGGTGGATAATAAATTTACGAAGATGTTTAAACCGAACAAAGAATCGCCTTTCATGAAACTGCCCGAGAGGGTACCACCTGTAGGCGTTGCACCGCCTATAGTGTCTGCACCTGTCGCACCAATCACGCTTGTCCCACCAACAGTACTCGGCACGCAAACACCATCGTCGAAAAATCCTAAAACTGAAAAAGCAGAGAAGAATGATATGGTAAACTCGGTAGGACGCCATATCGTTAAAATTATGCTTTATCGTAAGATGTATTCTTGGAGAAATCTCTCGAAAAATACATCTCTCCTATGCATGATAACGTATTCATTTACATTCATCAATTATGTCATATAAATTATCTTTACTATTTCTAATCAGAAGTAAAGAACGTTCAAGTAGTTTTGTGTAGTTGTGTGATGTTTTCTTTTTTTTACATACATAACACCAATTAAAATTTTTAGAAATCTAAAGAACACAAAAAAGAGAAGAAAGACAAGGTAAAGAAGAAAAAGGATAAGAAAGAGAAACATAAAGATAAAGGCGAAAAGGTGAAAGAGAAGAAGGAAAAGGCTGATAAGCGTGAGAAATTGGAAAAGCTTAAAGAGAAGAAGGAGAAGAAAGAAAAGAAAAAGGAGAAGGATCAAAATAAGAAAAATATGGTATTTATAGTCTTTCTTTATTTTCAATATTACTGCAACATGTATAATATATGTGTAATACATGCATCTCTTTACAGAAGGAAGATAAAAATCCAGAAGCTGTTCCGAAACTTACGTTAAAACTGGGTACAGCTTCTCCTAGACCAGCAACACCAGACAACGCTCCTTCTTTCGCGAAGAAGATGTAAGTCTTAAATATATTTATATACATCAGTTGTTTTACAATTCAATCGTTAACCGCGTCGATCAATGTTTCGTTTTCTCTAGAACCATCAAACCGCTCGTGAAAAAGCCCGAAGAAGAAATCAAACGAGAACCTAGTCCAGAATTGGCGAAAATATCGGCACTTGTAACACGACCACCAAAACAGAAGTCAGCAAGTAAGAAAACAGAGGAGGGGATATTAGATGGAAGCCTTGCTCTTCCTACAGACTCTTTCTCTACCAATCTTACTAGTGCTGCATCAGTTCCTCGATCAAAAAAATCTAACTTCCAAAGTCTACCTCAAAGTGAGCCAGTGCCTCATTTTGACCCTCCTCCTAAACTCCCGAACCCTATAGCGCCGCCACAACCACCATATTATTTTGTAAGTACATTTGTTATTATATTTACTGGGGATCATCTAAATTTGAGTCAAAATTCTAGAGTCTCAAGTGTAGCAATTACTGTAATAATGTATTACATAAAGAAAATTTAATTAATCTTTTGATCGAACTTTTTGAACAGAAAATAATGATATATAAGACTTGAAAATATAAATTCTTAGTCTTTTTTAAATATTTTTGTTAGAAAATATGATTCAGTTGCTTTAAACTTTTGCACATAATCTATATCATTCTACAACTTTAAATAAAAGATTTAATTATAAAAACATTTTTAAAACCAAGTAAACGTAGTAAAGATGTTAGAGGGTATACTCGACTTTTAATAGTTTACTATATCAAAAACTACATTAACATTAAATTTATCGTAAACAAAACCAATTTGGGAAGAAATTCTTAATTATTATCATTATTTTTATTCTACATAATAATTTCATATTTAATGATGAACCCAACCCATCGATGTCGTTTCAAGTCTGAGCCTACCCAAAATTTCCAATTTCCCATTCATTTTACGCTATTTATTCTATGCATTTTTAAGACGTGTGGTGACGGTATATCATGTCTCCTTTGTTTTTCTTTAAGTCACGCTTTTGGTATATATTATTATGTTGTCCCCAAACTATACGAAAAAAAAACGTAGTACACATTCTCTCTTTTAGCTATATTTAGACTTGTATATATATTTTTTAAGTTGCATTTGTCACACACTTATTTTCTACAAATTTAATAATTGTTTTTCTATTTCTAGAAATTCACATTGAATCTTGAATATTTCTTTTATCGGATTACATTGAAATCACCGACAGAAATTTTGTTTCTTTGCGACGTTTTTATTGACACTATATTGTCGATATTGAATTTTTTGACCACATTGAGTGCATTTTTATATTCTGGTCAAAACACAGTATCAATAAGATAGTATCGATAAAAACCCTGTCAGTGAAATTTTTTTCAGTGATTTAAATGTAATTTACATAAAAATTGAGTCTTAAACGCTTGTTTTACTATTCCATTTTTATCAATTCACCCTGCAAAGTGTATTCTGTACAAAGAGCTTTTCAGAAAAGATATTTAATATATTTTTGATGATTTGAATTAAAATATTTTTAATTAAATTCCGAAGGTTGTGTATTTTTTTGTTTATTATCTTAGTGAAGCAGAGAAGGTCGTGACTTCAAAAAGAAAATATAATATTCTCTAAAACTGAGAAACAACACATGTTTATGATGAAATTAATTAATTAATTAAATAAAAACAAATTAAATTCGGTATTTCTATTTTTGAAATTTACATTTCAAATCTTTTCTGAACAGCTATGTTTACATATGCAATTTGTAGAAAACTGATTGCTGCACTTGTGCAAATATGAACGTGTTTCTTGATTAAACAATATTAATTGAAAACATTAATATTCCGTCACGTGTGTATATGCATTTTAAGAAAACATCTACTGTCATCACTTTCTCATTTTACGTAAATGAAAAAATGTATGTGTTCTGTACATACGATATATTACACTTGTCTCTTCTTATTATCACAAATGTAAAGAATTAAGACGTAGTATATTTTTGGAAATGATGCTTTAACAATTTTTAACAAATAGATATATTTACTTACATTACATAAATACAACATTGCAAAATTTTGTAGAGGTATTTTCATAAATATTTGCTGTACTTGTGATATCCTTTAAATCATTACGATATCACTTTGAGTAAAATAGCAGGATATTATATTGTTATTATTTTATTTTTAACGTTAAAGATAATTTGTGTATGTCTAAAAACTTTTATTAGTATTATCTTTATGTCATTTTTTTGTTTTTTGTTTTTTTTTGTTTTTAGTTTTTGATACACGAACTTCAAAGTCTGAACAGTGTATCAATTTTAATAATATACAGCTTCTCATGCGCTTTATTTCTTTTTGTACATGTCAAGTGAAATATTTTCTTTTATACAGTTAATATAATAATAATAATATGCTCGTGCGCTTTCCATTAATTTTTCTTCTCTATTTAGCAATCACATTAGTGCATAAATATACTGAGTGTTTCTTGTATATTCTTCATGTGCAGAAATTAATTATACGAGAGACAAGTAGGACTTTTTATATGCTACTTCTGAATTTGCTTGAATGTTAACTAGTAATAGAGCATGCGTTTTTTATTAGTTACTTATGTAACTAATACTATGTTTGTATGCATTTCTTTGTTCTTAATCTTACTGAAGTGAAAATTTGCTTAAGACATAAATGACAGAGCAACAAGATTTTTCGTATTCTTTTCTGATCAGACATATGTTATAACTTTTCCATACACTTTGTTAACAATATATTAGAAAGTAAAGAGAATATTGTGTGAGAAGATAATGAAATGTAAAAAAATATTAAACAAAAAATTCAAACTGCTCTGCATGAGAGATTGCACGTTGCAAAAAAAAAAAACAAAATTTAGCATGAGAGATCCGTTAGGAATATAACTGACGGTTTTAACGGTACAGAGGTGAAAGCAGATCCAGTTCCTAAAAAGGACGCTGCTAAAGAAGACAAAGAAAATGGCAGGAGCATGTTGCCTACAACACCAACCACTACTGTGGTGAGTACGCTTTACACCTCTTTTAAAGAACGTTGCAAAGCATTTATCTGTACGCCCCAGGTGGAAATTAGGTTTTATATGTCATATAATGTGCTAGTTTTATATGTCATATAATATGCTAGTAATGATGCGCATATATAAATATGAATACAAAAAAAAAAAAAAAAATAACGTGCTCACTGATTATACCTAAATAATAAGAATAATTTATATGTAAAAAAAAAAAGAAGAGACAAGTTTTATTTCTTCAAGTCATATCCTATGCTCATCAATCATTTCATTAAAATACATATTTTAGAGGAGAATGCATACTTAAGTTTCACTTTGTTTAAGACTCAAGAAAATTTTTGCAGCAATTTAAAAACGAATTATATCTTGATATCTCGCTTATTATAAAAATGTTTCTTTTTTTAAACGAAAAAGAGAGATGTATTTATGGACAGCATGACAAGATGCATTACCAAGGGATCTTTGATACGTGTTTTATCATCTCAATAGACGTTTCTGATATATTCATCCGATGTTTTGCTGAGTATTCAATTTTCCGAAACTTGAAAACAAATTTGTCAGAGATGGGTTGGGTTACAAAAGCTCGCCAAGTTCTGTTCTGTTTATTTTGAGATGAGTGTTACAGGATCAAGGAGGCCGTCAAGTTTGGATATGTCCCGCATGCGGCCACCAGGATGATGGCTCGCCGATGGTCGGCTGTGATGATTGTGATGCATGGTATCACTGGTAAGTGACACGTAAAATTTATATGAATTTATTGATTAATTTTCTGTACTTGTCTTTCTGTAAACTTGTCTTTTTTTAGAAAAAAAGATATAAAATTTGCATCTGTGATAATTATCGAAAGAAAAAGGAAACGTGTTTGAATCTTACAATTCAAAATGTACAATTTAACTGTAAAACTACTCAAAAGAAAAGATTGTAACATGTGAGACAAAAATTTTCGATACTTTTATAGGGTGTGTGTCGGCATGCAAGTTCCTCCAGCGGCCGACGAGGACTGGTACTGTCGCTTTTGCATAGCGAAGAAACAGGAACAGCTTCACGACAAGAAGAAGAAGAAAAGAAAGAAGAAAGTGAAAGCGACAGCCTAGTATAAGCCAACCGGGTCCAACTGCGTGAGACCCGGTGTTACAGTGCCACCTATTACCAAAGTCAAATCGAAGGATAATAAAATCGGTGTTAAAACGAAGAAGGTGCCCAAGAGCGATGGTAAAACACAACCACCAGTAAAAACAAAACCGATAGCGGCGAAGGGAAAAATTGTAAAGAATGTAGTAAAGGAAAAGACTGTGAAGAAAAAATAGAAGATTGTTACATTGTTCGGTGCAATTTAAAGAGGAAAATCATATTTTGTAAATTGTGTGAAATACTGTAAACGATTTCACTTGACGCTAGCTATATTCGTGATATCACAATGCGATATTTGTTGGTGCTTTAGTTGTCAAAACATAGTGGTTTTTTAAATAATGTTTAAATATATATACATATATATATATATGTATGAAAGAGACACCGACAGATATCGTATATAAGATATAAAATATTCCTACTGATTTTCTGGGATTCTTCATTCTTTTTTGGTTTCCTACTTTGTACGCGCACTTACATACATTGTGTCATCAACATGGTTTATTACTCACAGTATGACAAATTGCTAATATATTTTCATAGCTAGATTTAAATCACACTTTCTCACATATTGGCAGATTTAATATGGGAGACACTTCGAAAAAATGCAAAGTTACGTCTATTTCAAAGACGTATCATGAATTAATTATTATGTAAAATAATATAACATAGTCGTTGTTACATTATAGTGATGTAGATAATTTGTATATTTCATTTCTTTGTTACATATGTTGCAATCGAAGCATGAAAAAACTAGTAAGTGTACATGTGCTTTCACATTACTTTTACTAGAAAATATATATATACATTCATTCTCAACAATGTGAGTGTGTGGATTTCTACGCTTCGACTGTAATATTAACCATATGATTGTGTGATCGTGAGATTGCAGATAAAATATCAATGATAAGATACTTTGATAGCGATTTTATTGCATGTTCTATACTATGAGTCATTTTATTAATTCGTCTAATCATTTATAAATTATGATATTGTAATATTTGTGTTGTACGTATAAAATATGAGATCTTTTACTTTTGAAATGTGTATATAAGTATTTATGAACTGTGAAGCCGACGATGCCTTTGTTAACAAACAACTATTCACTAAGCCAATAACAGCAATAAGATAAAACGTCTGTAAAAAAAACCTATATATATATATATAGAGAGAGAGAGAGAGAGAGAGAGAGAGAGAGAGAGAGAGAGAGAGAGAGAGAGAGAGAGAGAGAGAGAGAGAGAGAGCATACGCGCTAATCGAAGTGTTACAATCTGTATAAAATTCTGCCTAATTCTAATATAAAAGAATAATTGAAGAACACCGCTTGAGTCTCAATGGGCATCATGTAAACATTTAAATAAATCTAGAAACTATTATAACAAATTATAACATAGGAGTTGTAACAATTTGTAACTTTGAACTGGCGCTTGTAATTTATAACACCTTGTAATAATAACGGATTGTAAAATTTGTTATGCATAATATTTGATAATGCATATAAGAGTTTCGACATATTTTCCTTTTACACAATCTTATATGTATAAACATATGTCAGAACACGATAGCTTTTTCAGAGAGAAAGTGATATAAAAATAGTATCATAAAATATGTATGTATATGTATATGTATGTGTGTATATTGAGTAAATATGTATGTATACATGTATGTTATACATATATATGTACACATTGTAAAATACATACATTAATAAAGATTTGTAGAATATGAATCAAAATTGAATGTTACACAATAT
The DNA here is from genome assembly GCA_014839585.1 of Pseudomyrmex concolor. Classification (NCBI taxonomy): domain Eukaryota; kingdom Metazoa; phylum Arthropoda; class Insecta; order Hymenoptera; family Formicidae; genus Pseudomyrmex; species Pseudomyrmex concolor. Next base: position 50,819 of record QVOB01015777.1, read on the forward strand.
TTGTTATTGTATGTAATTGATTTCTTTTGTACTTTGAAATGTGTATGAAGTTACACTAAGTACAAAAGTATAAAAATTGTGTAATTATATAATTATACAATCCATTGTTTACACGCTTATTTGTTTATTACACAATGGAGTGTTTTATAGAACTCATGGTTTTATTAACATATATAACATATATAGAATATGTACAACATTCTAAATAACTTGAAACACACATTTTAAACAATTATACAAATGTATCATTTCTAATGTTGCAATACACATTGCAGACTCTAATCCGCTTATAAGCACATTAAAAATCGTATATACATAGATATTTTTTTAGAATAAATTTTTGTTTTTTTCAGAAATGTTGATGTATATTGTGTTTGAGCATGATATTCTTTACACATAATCGAAGAAGATCACTCAATAAGCGATATGAATATTTTCTCTCACAAGTTTGTTGTTTCCAAGTAATTACACGGAGTACAAATCTGGAACTTAAAATGTTCTAGTCGCATAAAGCTGATATTAACACATATCTATTTTATTTTTTGCCGGCGGAGCATTAAGTCCACCTGTATCGCCAGATTCGAGTTGCTTCAAAAGCCGAAACAACGCGGCGGCTTCTCTGATGCGACTGAATTCGATACAGAACGCTTGGACTTCGATGAATAGTTCTTGCACATTTATGATTTTGTTTCTTATCAGGGACTGCAGAAACACGCAAACAAGCCGCACCAAGCGATTCTGCATATAACGATCTTTAATGGTCTCGCAAGTGGATATGCAATTGCTGATATACAGATGTACAAATTCCGTCGGCAGATCCACAGTAGTCGTGAGCCTGTTCACGACCTCCATGGAGTGAAGGGACATCTCCATATTCACCAGTACGCTGAAGTATTCGGTGATTTGGCTGGATTGCATTAGCTTCAACAAGACTTCAATAGCGATGAGAGGATTGTTCTCAACCAAGTCCGGCAGTTTGCTAGGTGTGAGTCCAATATGATAAACGAGCTTGGGATCTTTCTCCAGTTCGTTGACTAGATGTTGTTGTTGCTGTAATGTTAGAACACTCTTGAAAGCCTTTCCCATTAGCTTGCGAGCTTCAGCACCGGCGCAATTTGACACGCACATACTGGTGTCGTACTCGATCGTGAATTGCGTCGGCTCCGTGACATTGAACCAGGCTATCTCGTTCGCGGAGTGATAGAGCGGCGGTATCAATCTCAAAAATTCGGGACGATAGCTCTGTCTGGATAAAGGCGGATCACCAGTGATAAGACTCTCTGTTAGATTTCTAACAGAAGTCTTATCAAATTCGGTGACTTTTGTGAGATCCGCATCAGGCAGAATTATGGGATTTCCACATTTGCTAATAGCGGGAAGTTCAGACTGATGTTCGGCCAACTGCAACTGCAGATTCGTTAAATCGATGGACGGTATAGGAGAATACGATAACTCGTCCACAATTTGACGCGGTGTTTTCTTCATAATATCTTTTTGATTGTATCCTAACAAATTAATCAGCAGATTCTTTTCACAATGAGACAGAACCGGTATATGACCTGTGTGACTAGGTGGTTTCGGGTTGCCGTTATTAGCATCTTCCTGTGGCTTCAGCACTTGTACAAACACACTGGCAAAAGGTGTGGAAGCTAAGGGCTCGCTTCTGTACAAGTCGTACAACATTGTTAAGGCAATAACACGTTGAACTTGAACATGTTTTGGGAGCAGATCGATATGCTGCAGAAGCAACAACAACGTTGTTCCCACGTTGAAGCGATCCTTTTTGGAGAAGGTTTGATGTAACTGGTTACAGAGACTCTCTAGGCTGGTGTCCAAATTTTCCTCCTCAAGTAAGTCCAACAGCTTTCCTAAATCTTTCGGCGAGAACGTCATCTTCTTCGTTGTGCGAATAAAATACTTGTTTATTAAGCGTTCGAGTCGACGGATGCTGAGGTCAGGAAATCTGTCATTCCGACCGCAGCAAGCCGAACCTCCTCGCAGTCTATACTCTATATAGACCCTCGATTCGATTATTATTGGCAGTACTGAAAAATCTGTAGTATACGACGTGACGTAACCGAGCAGAGCCCCCTAGTGTTACAGCTGTCTATGATTGGCCTAGTGTTTACAGTGTTTGCCATTTTGACTTTTCCCATCCCTAGCAGGAAAATTGCACGATTGCTTGCTATCCTGCGGTATTTTCGCGCGACCAACTTCACGCGGTGTTGTTTGAGTTTGCTAAAAACTTCATATATGGGCAACGGAGGACGACAAGGACAGGAAGGTTTCTCTCACAGCGATTTCGTTGAGGTAGCGTGATGTTTTTCACAGAGTAAGTGACGCTAATGTACGCGCGATTTGTCGCGCGACGCGACAAAGGAAGACATTTCGCGCACATATCACTTTGCCGTGATTAACCTAAACCTAAACATCGGCGCGAACGTTTGTTCGTTCTGGAGTGCAAATTCAGCATTACCGTTTGTTCTTCCAGAACGCTTTACGTTCTACCTCGTCGCAGGCCATGAATTACGTTCTTTGACTGTATTGGAAACACAGCACTGGATTTGGCACGGGCAAAGCTGCTTCTGATCGATCGCAGCTCGGCACCATGGCTTTACGTCGTGGAAAACGCAACCTGAAATTACAGGTCTCCGAGGAAGCACCTGTACCAGTGTATGTAAAACAGCGATAACGCTTTTGTTGGATACTGTGACAATGTTGCAATGTGGTGCTACGTTCAAACAATTCTTTATATATGTGTCTCTATTATATACTTGCTTTTGGAATAAATGGTATAAATGGTATATGTTAAAAAAGTATCATTATCATTTGTATAAAACAATTCTTGTTTATCTATTTCAACAGCTATATATTGCTTCTATTTATATTTTGTGAAAATATTTTAATTTAGGACACCACCAAGGAATTTAGACAAACGAACTACCATTACAATAGATGACAAGACATTTGTTGTGGAGGCCGATGACTTAGAAACACTTTGTGTTCTTGGACGTGGAGCATATGGGATTGTTGATAAAGTGCGGCATAAACAAAGTGGTACAATTATGGCAGTAAAGGTAATTTACCAAAATAAGATCTTGTATATGTTTTATAAAATAACATGTTTTTAAAAGGATACGTCCAATATATTTTTATAGAGAATAACTGCAACTGTTAATACACAAGAGCAAAAGAGATTACTTATGGATTTAGATATTTCCATGCGTAGCTCAGCATGTCCCTACACAGTACAATTTTATGGAGCCTTGTTTCGAGAAGGAGATGTGTGGATATGCATGGAAGTAATGGATATGAGTCTTGATAAGTTTTATACAAAAGTGTATAAACACAGTCGTGCCATTCCTGAAGATATCTTGGGAAAAGTGGCATTTGCGGTACTTACTTTTATAAATTATTAAATAATATTTTAGAATAACATTTTTCTCTGTTATTCTGTCAATTATACGTAATTTTATGTCTTAAACATGAGAAACACATGTACTTTATTGTAATGATAATTGCAGGTAGTAAGTGCATTGGATTATCTCTATTCACAATTACGGGTGATTCACAGAGATGTCAAGCCTAGCAATATTTTAATTAACCGAAAAGGTGAAGTGAAAATATGCGATTTCGGTATATCTGGTTACCTCGTAGACTCCGTTGCTAAAACCATTGACGCAGGATGCAAACCATACATGGCTGTACGTAGTCGTAGGATTTTGTTGACACTGAAGATCATGTCTGCAAATATCTCGCCAATATATCTTCTTCTTCATTATTATCCTTTTTGTAGCCAGAAAGGATAGACCCGTCGGGTAACCCGTCACAATATGACATCAGATCTGACGTCTGGTCGTTAGGAATTTCCCTTGTTGAATTAGCCACAGGGAAATTTCCATACGAGTCGTGGGGCACTCCGTTTGAACAACTGAAACAAGTGGTAAAGGACGAAGCTCCCAAATTGCCTGCTGGAAAATTTTCCTCTTCGTTTGAGGAATTTATCAATAAATGGTAAATATTGCGTAATCTTGTAACAAGACAAGATTGTCTTATTGTTACTCACTCAAAAATCTCATGTGTGCGCGTTTTTCAGTCTAATGAAGGATTACACTGCCCGTCCAAACTATAGTCAATTGTTGAAACTCAACTTCATTACGGAACACGCTCAGAAGGACACGAATGTGGCAGAATTCGTGGGAGAGATTCTAGACTTACCGGACACCGAGCAGCCGGCATAGTACACATGCTACTTTGACATAACTTGTAATCTAATTTGACTTGCTGTTTTCTATTCCATTTCGATGGTTATTTAATGGCACACATTATCATATGTAATTTATATTTTTGTCGAGTTGTTCAATCATTGTGTGTTGAAAAATGTAAATGGCCGCTTGACACGTTGCGGCAAGATTATGTGTGGCAGTAAACGTGTTGAATAATTTCTTTATCATCGTTTTTCATTAATGTCTATTAACTGTATTTTTAATATATATTTATAGTATATATATGTATGTATTTTTATGATTTGGCCTCGAAAAATAATAGCTGCGTTCTGATGCTCACTGCCAGTATCAAAAATCTATACGTCGCATGTGCTATAGATTTCAATTACTGGCAGTGAATATCGATTATTATCATAGAAACAGATTAAAAGACCAACGAATTTATTATAACATCAAAAATTGTACATAGTAATAAAATAATCCATATAATCAAAAAATTCAATACCTAATTTTTTCTGTCATATATTCTTATTGTTTTTTGTTAATAAAATATAACTTTACTTTTTCATATAAAAACATCTTTTATAATATTTGACGCAGTTGTAATTTATGATTCATAATAATAGTGCGGTAATATATTGGTATCATATGGACACCGTCTATCCACGTGCAGTGGAAATGTGTATCATAGATACAAAGTTGCAAACACTATTATTTTGTGAAATAATTGCAGCGTATGTCATAGATGACACATAGTTGTTATGAAAATATATCGGTGACGTTTATACTTGCCAGACTAATTATAAGATAAAGGAAGACGAAACCGCTTAATCGATAGGTAAGTGTTTAAAGGTTCTTTCACATCAAAACGTATTCATCTAACGTTTTATTTGGCTTATTTGACGGTAAAACTTCTCCATTTGCAATATATTATAACAGAAAAATAACATATTGTTTTCTATATTATACCGTATGATGTATACGTAAATATATATGATAGTTGGTATCGCATGTGTGATTGGAATAAATAGAAATAACATTATTGAAAGTTTGCAAGTACTGTACAATATGACATCGAAGCTTGTAAAACCTACGACAACAAAACCCTATAAAAAAAGTTTCACGTTCGTGCTCATAAGAGTAATTCTTATACCTACCACCATAAAACTCTCCAGAGAAAAAATATACATTTTTCCGGCAGTTAAAAAACTCAATTGAAGAGTCCTCATCATCACTAATATAAGTAGCTCTTGAGACTTTTTAGACACTTTATACCAAGAACTGTTGTAACTGTAATATTTCAATCAAAAACAGAAAAAATACGAAAAATTTGCGATATATTAATCAATTAATGAAAACCTAATCGATATAAGAAATACCTTACATTTTGTTACGTATCTCAATACCATGATCTATTATCTTTTGTCCTTCAAAACTAAGGACGAACAAGTGGATCAACTCGCCAATAATATACAACACATACCTTATTAATTCTAGAATATTGCTGTTATCATTGTTCTGCGCAATCTGCAGCAATACATTTATACTTTTATAAAAATTACACATTTTAATTCTTTACACATAAAAAGAGAGAAAGAGAGAGAAACACAATTTACTATTAGATAAGCACATACCTGTAGCAGAGTAACGCTCATTGTTATTACTACTATCAATATTTGTATGGCAAAAGGTATGGTAAAAGTGCTTTCAAGAAGTTGTACGTATCTATAACAAACAATGAAATGACATATAAATTTTAATTAAATAAAAATACAGAGTATCCTTATCTAGAGATAAATATATAATTATTTTACTTTATCATTTAACTCTCTCTATTATTTATTTTATTTTCTATATAATTACTTTACAGCTTTCCGATGTGTATGTACAATAACTGCAATTTTTTTCTTATAAATGACATCTAAATCAGCATTTACAAGCTTTTCTTTTTCACTACTACTATACATTAAATGTTCGAAACGAAATCTATAAATAGATCGTATAAGTTTTCACTTTACACATGTACTAAAAGAACATTACAAATACATGTGTATATATATATATTTAAACATATGTTAATTAAAAGTGTTATTTAACTCGCGTTTTGTTTGTAAAAAAAAATAATCTTTTTACCCGACCACCGCGAACAAGCTGCAAACATGTTCAACGTAAGTCATAAACATGCAGTCATGAGCAATTAACGCGATCATGGCTATTTCCCACGACACGACTGAATGCGAAAAAATGTAAAAAAAATATTTCTCTTCGTCGACGAAGTAGTATCCTGGATATGTCATTAGTATAGGACGCGATTCATTGAGAGGCAATATAAAATCTAACAGTGGCGGTAGAAAAGATATAGACATAAAGAGATACGTGGCTGTAAGACAATACACTAGAACAGACAAAAACGTAAGTGATATATAATCCTAAATTTTATTCTCGCAAACAAAACGAATAATTATTTATATTTAATCTTACACGAATATCCTAACGAATATCGCCTGCTACTCTCAGCATACTTCTCCATAATTTCATATTCTTCTGAGCATTCTAATGTATTCCAATCGACAAACAAATGATCAGCAAGTATTTTCATCTAAAAATTAAGCGATCAGTAACACATTTTACATCATAGTCAGCGACATATGTATAGTGAAAGCCTAATAAGAGATACGCTTTCAAATTTTGAACATTAAAAACAGTGGAGAAGTATATATAAGGCAAGAGACAATTATAAGACAATTTATATACAACTGCGTACAAATTTTGCCTAAAAGTTACGTTTATAGGAAGCTAAACTAAAAGAAAGCAAATGCTTTCAGAGCTTTTTAATTCAAACTAGATTGAGAATATGCGGCAGTACATTGTAGCGATTAAGATAGCACGTAAACAGCTTCACCAAACTTATAGTCGCCAACATAATTGATGTCATGGTTTCGAAAATACATTGCATGTTTCCGTTACATTTTATGAACTTGGCAATCTAAAAATATTATCATTTATATTAAACATATGTGTGTGCGTGTGTGAAAAGCAATAAAATAAAACAAATTACTTGTGGACCATTTAGAGTGAATGTATTCAAAGTTATTAAGCTCACGCAGAGTAGTCTCCTGTACCGGTTTTGATAGGGCCACTGGCCGGCCAATGACGATATTTTCTTAACAACATCGTAATAACGACTCCAAGTGGAATCCATAGTTTAGAAACGATCTTCCGTCGTTGACATCGTACAACAGACTAGTAAATATTATTTTGTTTATTTTGATAAAAGCGGCAAAGAAAGAATCCCTCGGAAATATCATATTGAAACGTATCAATTCGGACCCTACGTCCTGATAAATATACTACATGTCTGTTTCTGCATAATTGCAGCATGCTGTCGCCCGTCAATATAAATGACACATAGCTCTTACAGGAGTGTAAGTAGCATTTATATGAGTACATCAGAATTTAGTTTTGTCTTGATGCTAAATACAACGTAGATAATTGCTAAATGGAACAGGTTGTATTTTTACATTCTCGCGATAGGATCGATAGAATCGATATTTTTACACGGCGTTCCTGGAAGACGCCGTCTTCATTCGAGTAACAAAAATTAGTAACGATATTTCAAGTGTGTTGGAATTTAAGAAATTATTAAACTCGTAATGACCGCGTTGTTTTCATGTATTTATGCTCTAAGTGTCTTCTCTCCTTCATATCATGCGTATGGAAAAATCACTTTAAAAATATTCTTCCAGTGTTATTTTATATTTCAAGATTAACGTATACTTCAACATGGAGACGAACGACCTGTTATTGCAACATACACGAATTGCTCGCACATTGGTAATAAACTTTTGTTTCACACATATTGTATTAAGAATTAAATTCACGATTAGATACAAACATACTGTGTTCGATTACTCCAAAGACGATAGCACCGTAAAATACGACATTGAAGTTTGTATGATCTTTAAAAGACGAACGTATAATTAGTAAGAGACAATCTTAGTACGATAACAGCACATATTATTTATGATGTACTTAAATGTATATTACCGTAGTGAAGCTTTCCAGTGAGAAAATGTACACCTTGCCAGCGGTCAGAAAAATAGGTTGAAGAGTTTTCTGCATCACAAACAGGAGCATTCTCTGCGACTTTGGAGATATTTCATACCACGAGCTATTATAGCTGCAATATTGCAATAATACTACTTAAAAAAAAAAAAAATTATACGATCATTATATGAAATCTGATCTGTCTCACATTTTATTGCGCATTTGGAGACTGTGGTCTATCAGCTTCTGTCCTTCAAAACTGAGATAGAACAAGTGAATCAATTGGGCAGCCACGTACACTACGTATCTTGTTGCTATAAAAATATCGGAATTTTCTTGCGTAATCTACAAAGAAGAACATGTAATTTTAAAAGTTCTTTCTTATAAAATACATAAGTATTTGCAAAACTGTGATTTTATGCGTCTGATGCAAAACAAAAAAAATATTTGCTTATGTCAGAAAAGAATATCTTCTTCAAAAAATACATACTTGTAACAACGTAACGCTGATCATTACTGTATTCAACGCTACTTGTACAGCCAACGTCGACGAAAACGTATCCTCAAGAAGTTGAGCGTATCTTTTTCCAAAAGCAAAACATAAAAGCAATACGTTGTATTACTAGTTCTCCACATATACTTATTTGTATTTTTACCTCAAAGCTTTCTGATGCGTATGCACTGAAAACGCAATTTGATTGTGATATGCGTCGCTTTTACGAGAATGCAGAGTGTTCTTCGCAGCATCAGCGTGTTTGGACGTCAGTCGTTCAAGTCGAACTCTGCGAACATACAATACGTTTTGATAAATAGCTTGATTAAAAAAAAAAAAAAGAAAAAAATCGTAATATATGTACAATGTATTGTTCTTACCCGACTATAGTAAAGATGCTGCAAATATATTCAACAAAAGTTAAGAGCATGCAGTCGTGGGCGACTATACCGGTCACGGCGATTTCCCAGGCTATGATGGCGTGCGAGAAAATATAATAAAAGTATTTCCTCTCGTCGACGAAGTAATGTCCTGGATGAGCGGGAAGTATAGGACGGGACTCGTTGAGAGGCATTACAACGTCCAACAGTTGCGGTATGAAGGACACGCACATGAACAGATACGTGGATGTGAAGCAATATACTGCAACACGGAAGCATCGCCGAAAACTAATTTATTGTTAGAGTCGTAAACGAGATGAATAAAGATACAAGCAAAATAATCGTAAAAAAAACCGCGGAAATTTAACACTTTGTTTTCTCTCACACGAATATCCCAAAGAGTATCTCCTGCCGTTCTCAGCGTATCTCCTCATAATTTCATATTCTTCCGGAGTCTTCAGTTCGTCCCACTCGACGAACAGCCGATCGACGAGCGTTTTCATCTAGGAGTACTGTATAAATTAATAATAGTTTTGTTTGTTCTTAATCTAATAAATGCATCTTTTTCTTGTGTATGTTACAAAAAAATTCCGCTAATTTAAAATGTTCCAAGTCTCGGCGTGAAACACATACAACGTACTTTGCATCGATTGAAATAACATGTGTACAGTTTCACCAAAGTCATAATCGTCAACAGATACGCTGTCAGAGTTTGAAAAATGCACTGCAAATTTCCGTCACACTTAATGAATTTGGCCATCTGAAAACAAATCGCGCTTGCAAAAAATTTTCTTTTATTTCAGAAAGAATTTTTATTTCAGGAAAATGATCTCTCAGATACCTGTGGCACGATCATAGAGAAAGTGCTCAAAGTCACCAGGCACAGACCGAGCAGTCTTGTTCTTGATTTTTGATAAGGCCATTGACCGGTCAACGATGACACTTTTTCAACGACATTGTAATAATGATTCCAATTGGGATTCATACTTTTTTATGAAAGAACCTTTTCGTTTCTGACCTCCTCGCACAGATGACTAATTTCAATTTACCCATGCTCCCTTCCTGCTGTTTGCAACAGAGACGAGTTGAGGCCTTAAATACGTGTTGCATAATGCAAATTCATGTTCCGTACTGTACAACATGTTTCCGTGCACAGTCATGTGTGACACGTGGCTATTACAGTAGGGATCAAAGAAATTAGTATATAGCATTTATTCTTTTGACACTAAATATAGCGTATGCGAGGAAAGGTTTCTTAAAATTAGTAAAAAGGTTTCTAAACTTAGTTCAAGAATTGCGGTCTGGTCTTGTGAATCAAGATGGATGTGGTCTGTCTAACGAGTCCTGAAGAACACAAAAAATTTGAAGAAAAATGTAATATATGTTGCAGCAGAAATTGCGAGATATATAACGGAAACATTATATATACTATTTCTACATATGCTACAACGTGTGTGTGCGTTTGTATGTGTATAATTTTATTCATTTGATTCATTTACTATTGTATTATAATATAAATAACTTTAGAGAAAGTTATTTCATAAAGAAAGAAAGAAAATTATCAAGATCGATTTTCGAAAAATGACATAATGACACTAAGCGCGCCATTCAGCTGGTCTGCGGCTGAGGGGGAGAAGTGAGACGTACAGAAAAAGTGGAAGTACCGGATTGGTTAACGGATAGAGAATTTTTGTGACTCGGACAATTCTGCATCGAATAGCCAATGCGTGTTCGGAGAATTTGAACAACCAAGTCTCGAATATGCCGATTGGCTAGTAGATGGAAAACTCTAGAGTTTTTCTTTCAACAAGTCAATCGTCGTGTTCGTCAAATGTTGTCGTTCGACAAATGTAGAGGAATTGACAACACTGCTCAAAACGTAAATTTGAAATGTATTCAAGTTTAACGTTTCTTTGTGCGAGCAAACAGCCGGGTTCAAGCTGGTTTTCGACACCTATATAAGGACGTTTGCAATTCTGTCATTTTCACATTGAACTAAATATTTGTGTGTTAATAAGAGGTTTAAATACCAGACGATTTAAACACATAAATATATACGTCTCGAGAACTAGGCACGTTTTAACAAAAGTAAGTAAAACAGAAAATATTTTTTTGCTAAGATTTCTCACAAAATCGAGATGTTTACATATAGAAATAAGATCACAACAATATAGTAAACATTTTTTTATGTTTTTCAAATTTTCTATGTTTTACAAATAAATATAATTACAGATGTCAGATGATACTGTCTGTGTTGCTCTTCGTATAAGACCTTTAATACAGAGTGAGATTGATAAAAACTGTCAAACCTGCCTGAATGTGATTCCTGGAGAGCCCCAAGTTCGAATCAACAATTCGGACAAATCATTTACATACAATTACGTTTTTTCTCCTGATGTTGGACAGGAAGAGTTTTATAATATAGCAGTAAAACGATTGTTACACAATACATTTCAAGGTAAATATTATTTTAAATATGTACATATATAAATAATAATATATTTTTTCCTGTTTCAAAGATAAGTTGTATATTACATTAATCAACAATTTTTTTTTCTTAGGCTACAATGTTACAATTTTGGCATATGGGCAAACAGGAAGCGGAAAGACCCATTCAATGGGTACCAACTACATGGGAGAAGGCGAGAAAGGTATTATACCGAGGATCATTGATGATATATTTGAGACAATCAAACTCAAAAAGGAAGATTGGAACTTCACAGTCACAACATCATTCATAGAGTTGTATCAGGAACAATTGTACGATCTTTTATCCAATAAGCAAAGAAGTCAATCGGTTGTAGATATTAGAGAAGATGGAAAAACTATAAAAATTGTCGGAATAACCGAAAAAGGTGTTACAAACGCTCAAGAGACATTAGAATGCTTGATCCAAGGTTCCATGGGTCGAGTAACCGGAGCAACAGCTATGAACGCACATAGCAGTCGTAGTCATGCAATATTCACGATATGTATACAGCAGCAAAAGAAAGATGATGCGTGAGTAACTTCTATTTGCAGTGTTTCTTTTATATCTCATTTCACCTGTTAAACTTATGAAAATCAAGATATAATCCAGGTTTTTTTATTTACAGAAATACAGCAACAGTGGCAAAATTTCATTTGGTTGACTTGGCAGGTTCGGAACGTAGTAAAAAAACTCAAGCTACCGGAGAACGTTTTAAAGAAGGTGTGAATATAAATAAGGGATTGTTGGCTTTGGGCAACGTCATTTCTCAACTTGGAGATGGGCCTTCTGGAAGTTATATTGGATATCGAGATAGCAAACTTACCAGATTATTGCAGGACTCTTTAGGCGGCAATTCCATGACCCTAATGATTGCATGTGTCAGTCCTGCTGGTGAGTAAGTTGCGAGGAAATCCTTTTATCAAAACTCTGCGATATCTCATTGTTAAAATTATTTGCCACCAATACATACTAAAATAGTTGTTTAAATAATTGAATTGTTCTTCATAATAATGGTTTAATGTTTTTCACAATTTTGTTTAAATTTAATTAAAAAACGTACCGTTGTATACATTACATTATAAATTTCAGGCTAGGTTTACTTCAATTATTACTTTTTTTGCAGATTACAACTTGGATGAGACACTTAGTACGTTGAGATATGCGGATCGCGCGCGCAAAATAAAGAACAAGCCGATCGTAAATCAAGATCCCAAAATAGCTGAGATCAATCGTTTGAACAAATTAGTGCAAGAATTGCGATCTGGTCTTGCGAATCAAGATGGATTTGGTCTCACGTGTCCCAAAGAACATAAAGAACTTGAAGAGAAATGTAACATGTTACAGCAGAAACTACGAGATATAACGGAAACATTAAATTCGAATCTAGTAGAAACTGTTATAATGCATGAAAGATTCGAAATAGCGGAACACGCTTGGGACAAAATGAAATCATCTATTGCATTGCTGGTAAATAAATTTAAACAGCTATTACTGGAATTTAGTTCAGTCCAGTCTGAGATCGGCGAAGAAATGTGTAATAAATTACAACCGATATATGAAATATTGTTAAGTAAGTAATAGATTTCAAATGTTTGCACAGATAAAACGTATACGTTATTTTCTCTTTTTCAAAAATTTTCATATTAAAGAAAAAACGCTTGTTGCTTATTTTCAGATATTCAGAATGATGCAAAAAAAACATGCGAAGAGCTTATACACCATGAAATATCTAATTCTAAAAATAGTATAAATACGTTAGAAAATAGTGAAAATACAGAAGAAGTAATTAATAACGAAGACAGTTTGGATTATTTTGACAAAAAGGAAGAAGAACACACAATGCGTCAGACAGAACGTAATAACGAAGTTCACAACATTAACAAACAGTTAGCGCTAAAAGAGAGTCTCGTGGCAGAACTTTTAAAAACAACACAGATAACTGCAGAAAGTCATACAGTAAAAATCTTGGAATTGGAGCAAGAAATTAAACGGCTAAATGCCGAAAAAGAAGACCATCTACAAGTGATACGTTCACAAAACGTGAGCTCCAAGTAAGCTATATTATAAATCCAGCATCCATACAGCATTAAACTAAAATAGATTTTTAATTCATATAAGTAATTAGATCATCTGTATATTTTTACTGTATCAATCATTTTTGATTTTTATAGATTGGCTGAGATGCGTCGTAAAAAACTACAAGAATGTGAAAAAACAATAGCAGAATTGACACGCAAGCATGTGGAAACGACAAAGATAATGAAGGCGAGAGAGAAGCAGGATCTTAAAATCAAAACACTCTCCAGTGAAATACAATCACTAAAAGAAACGAGAGTGAAGCTTATTAGACAAATGCGCATAGACGCAAACAATTTTACTAAGTGGAAGCAATCTAAAGAAAAGGAAATAAACAAATTAAAGTCTCAAGATCGCAAACGAGCCACTGAAATGGTACGCATGAAAATAGCGTACAATAAACAGGAAAACGTTTTCAAAAGAAAAATGGAGGAAGCTTTTGCTGCTAACAAAAGATTAAAGGTATGTGTTTTCATTTATTTGAAAAGATATTTCTTATGTTTTCTTAATGTTTCTCTTGTGCATGGCTGTTAATTTGAACCACTTCTCCGCAGAGTGCGTTGGAAATGCAGAAGAGAGCGATTGAACGTCAGGAGAAAAAGGCCAACAGCAAGGATGAAATAAAACTATGGATGGCTCAAGAACTAGAAGTACTGATGGCCGTTGCAGATGCGCATTATTCTCTCGAAAAATTAAAACTGGATAGAGCTTCTTTAGTGAATCAGTTAAATCAATTGAAACAATCTAATGATCCAAATAAAGAACTCTTTAGTTTGAGTGAATTTGTGGAATTGCGTAATACACAAATTGCAGATCTGCAACAAAAAATTCTCGAGTCAGAGCAAGGTAAGATGTATCTGAGATTATTTAAAGCATGTAAATAGAAAAATGTGACTTTATTCCAAAATACATTTTTTAGAGAATAAAGCAAATAACAGATGGAATATATTGCGCACAACGACGGACGCTAAGGTAGCACTCGAAACTGCATGTCACATATTTGTAGAAGACAAGAAGCAGCAACGTTATAAAAATGAAGAATTGAAAGTTAGTATATACATTTTACATTATTATTATTAAGATGTAAAATAACTACTTCTAAACTTTTATTTAAGGAAAATTTAGAGAATGTACAAATACAATTGGAAGAAGCTCGGAAGCACGAGAAAGAATTGAATGAAAAGGTGAATAAAGATATTTATGGTAAATAATATCTTAGATAAATAAAGATATTTATGGTAAATAATTATTTTGTCGAAAAATTAAAGAGAGATCGTGTATATATATATTGTAAATAATTATATTAAAATTAAAATAATTATTCTTAAAATTTTATATTTAAAAAACAGTGCCAGAATTTAGAGCAGCAATTAGAAGAATATAACAAGGGGAAAATGAATAGACAAGTAAGTAAATAAAGATATTTACGTTAAATAATTTCTTTTTGTCAGAAAAAAAGAAAGATATTTTACATATGTAATTAATATGTGTATACAATTGTATTTTAGATTTTGACAGAAAATAACTCAAACAAAGGAAATAAGAAATCAATGTCTAAGAAAAGAAGTAGGGAAGAAGAAAACCACGAGTTTAACGAAGTACTTATACATGATGACAGTTTTATGATAGAAGACGATGTTGATAACGATCCAGATTGGACAAAAACACCGATTTACAATCGGTTAAGAAAAGCAGAGGTAATGCTCTGAGATGATTTTTAAGAAACAAAAGCCTAATCAAATAAAATTATTTTTCACAACAATTGTCTTTTGCTCTTTGTTTAGCGTAAGTCAAAAATTTCGGTCAAACGATTAACTTACAGTAGAAGCCTAGAACTCGACAAGATTAAGTGTGCTTGTAAAACAAAGTGTATTACAAAAATATGCGTGTGTCGCAAACATGATACGATGTGTACCGATTGTAATTGCAATCCGGAACAGTGTCAGAACAAGGATAAAGAAAATGTAAGTTATAATATAATTTATATGTATTATTTCTATATAATGCTGTAATGTATGTGTGTTTGTAAAAATTATATATGTACACATTTTCTTATTTAATATTTATTTGCAGTTATCTACGCCACTGTTCTCAGAAATAAAAACTGATGTTCAATTAGAAAAAGAAAATGAATAGAACATCTACTTAAAAATAGAAAAAACTGTTGATTTCTCTACACGGATGTTGATTTCTCTACATATGATTTTGAAATACTGTATATATAATTTTATTCACTTGATTTATTTTTGATAATTTTAAATGACATTATATAATGTAAATTATATCGAGTTTCTGCTTAAAAATAAAATAATTATATAAAAGACTTTTGTTTTAGAGTGATTAAATCCGCTCCCATCAAAAATGTTAAATTATAGAAGTTAAGAATTTTCTTGACTTGGTTCGGTTTCTTCGGTTACCGACTTATCTTCGAGATTCTTATTCGAATTATTCTCGTTCATAATTTTTTCTCACCAGTCGGTTTTCTGTGGAGGAATATAACCTGCTTGTTCTAACCTCTCACATTTGTTTACTCATTCTCTAAGTTAAAGACACGTTAAACAATATATGAAGAACAATGATCAAGTAACAAAAAGTAGTAAAGAATAAGTATGTTAAGAACCTTCGGAACGACATGTTAAATATTTAATAAGATCAAGTTTGAGATTATAATATTGATATAACTATGTAGTTGTATTATAGTTTAATTAATCTTTAGTGTGCAAAATTTTATTTTATAGTTTGTAACTATTGCATATTGATACTATGGCTAAGGGTCAGCGCTCAAAACGTCTAAAGTCAGAAAAGGCAAAAGTAAAATTAAAGGCCAAGACCAAACAACTACCAAAAGGTTTAAACGTTACAGATACGTCGTTTAAAGCAAAGAAAATTTTAATACGTGGACAATTACAGCAACGAGATGAAACGGAAATTCTTAGTACTCGTAAACTCAATATCAACGTAATTATGAGTTTCAGTTGTATAATATACTAATCAATATGCATTATAAAATAATTTCTTGTTAGAAATAAGCTTAATATTGAACTTGATTTTAGGATCTCTTGAAACGTCTTAAGCATCATAATTCAGGGGAGAGAGAAAAAGCTTTGAAGCAATTAAAAGAAATTTTGTTACAGTATTCTCCAAAAACTTTGCATTCGCAACTTTATGTTTTGCTACATGGAATTGTAGCTTTGTCTCTTGACAAAGAGAAAGGTATACGAAGAGATTCATTAAGTGCGTTAAATTCAATTCTCAGCCCTATTTCAAAAGAACAATTAACACCTTTTCATGACATTTTAATTTCTTATCTGAGATGTGCTATGACACATATTGATCCTTGTATAAAGGAAGATTCTCTCCTTTTGTTTGATGTGCTTGTACAAAATTGTGAAAGTATGTTAGTAAAAAATAGTCATAAAATACTGCCAAATTTTTTGGGCTTGATATGTACATTACACAATGAAGTTAGACACGGGAGACAATTAAAAACCACACTGAACTCAAAAAATACCAGTGTAAAGTGGAGAATCAAAGTCTTACAACGTTTGGCTAATATATTTATCTCTATTGTAAATTATAAAAAGCTTCAATCATGCTCACATTCAAATGCAACTACAGGACAAATAAAGTATAGCAAATATGTTCCTATCTATGGCAGACAGATTCGATATGCTGAAACTGATATTGAAAAAGATTTAAATTCACTAGCAAGTAATACAGAAACACTGCCTATGGAAGAATTTGAAGCACACGTAAAATTGTTAATGCCACTTATGTTTGACATTTGGCTTGAGGTCTGTCCCGAGGAAAAGATTGAAAATGACACGAAGATTACGATTACCAGCGAGGCAGCTTCGTTGCTGAAAAATATTGTTGAAATTATACAATCTATTATCGAGTATATCGATACATTGAGTTATGATTATAATACTGCGCGTATGAAGCATTGGTTTAAAGATACGTTTCATAAAGTATATATGAGGAATTTTCTGTCGAGATTTCCATATGGTAAAGCAAAGCAGCTTAACGAAATCAGAAAACGTCAAGAAGATGTTTTTCAATTAAACTGCGCTGAGGAATGCGTAAAGCAAAATTTAGGACTTTGTCAAATACATGTTTGGTTTACATCTGTGGTTGATCAGAAAAAGCAATTTCCTAAATCTACCAAAGATCATTGCATATCCATTCTGAAATATTTAAATGGTATAAACCTAAGCTCTGTGTAATGTAACTAATCATTGGATTTTTCTTTGTGATATATATTTATTGTTTGCAGATATCATCGAATATGTCGATTCTTCTGTGGTGCCACAACTAAGCAAACTTCTTAGGACTTTGTTTTTAAAAGCTAGCCCGATTTGGTACGCAAACTCCGTTAGTTTAAATGATACTCTACGACTGATTATAAAAGTATCATCTCATCTACCTAGAAAAGAATTGCAATCACATTTGTTTCTAATTGTCGGTGACATATTATTGGAGTGCAATTTGTACGAGTTACACAAGTATGTATAGTGTATAATTAAGCACATATCATATTAACAATATTTTCTCACATATTTTCTATTTTGACAGAGAAAAGGAACTCAAAACCTTTGTCGCAACTTTACCAAGTTTACTCTTGGGACCAAGCGTAGATGATGTTACAATTCGAATGATAAATCAAATAATTCTACGCTTTAAGCATTGGGTTCGGAAAAAATTGGCAGAAAACCACGAGGCTATTATTGGTAAGATTTGATATGAGAATAAACTAATTTTTCGTTTTGTCGCGTCACTCCAATCATGTTACATTTATTTATTGCATCTTTTTCAGAAAATGCCAAGAAAATCGAGATAATAGGTTCACATGATGATAAACAGTCCAGACTTATGATTTGCAACTTATTTTATTGTATAGATTCACAAATTTACTATTAAATAAGTTATACATTAAAGTCAAAATGGACAATAAAGGTTTGTTAAAAAAACAAATATGTTTTTTATTAATACTATATGTGATTCATCTATATATATATATATA
>QVOB01015778.1:0-19277 GCA_014839585.1 Pseudomyrmex concolor
ATTATTTTTTACTTTTGCGCAATACAAAAGTCTCGCAAAATCCACATATGAAAAGGAAAACAGAAAAATGGACACGTACCAAGCCGTACGCTAGTGATCTTTGATTTTCTTCCGTCACATCTGCGACGTATGCAAACACCACGGAGAACGTGCATGCGAATACGCCGCTGATGGAAATCATGGCAAAGAACCACCATGTGTTGATGCTCATTAAAGGTATCGGCGCACACGTGAAGGCCACTGTGATGAGTAGAAAGAATTTTCGACCCCACACGTCGGAGAGGGCGCCAATCAGTGGCGCGGAGAGAAAAGATAGGATTCCTTTGATGCCCATTATCAAGCCATTCATTAGAAACGTGTGATCCGGAAATGTTTCGTTCAGTACTGAGATAATGGGCATGGTTAACAACCCCCATGCAAAGAATTCCAAAAATATTACTACCAGCGCATGGTACACGCTCGCCTCGCCGATACCGGAACTCTGGAAAAAAAAAAAAAACACGATAAATTAACGCACAATATATTGCGTGTGAATTTGCAAACGCAATATTACAAGACAGTTTTTGATGCAAGACATGCACAACATTTTTAATTCGGGCAAGAGAGAACAAATATGTGCGATCTTCCGCGCACGTGTATGATTAAGAAAATATTTACGATATTTTTGCAGCTGACCTTGAGATGCCTGTAGCATTGCTGGGCGAATGTGAGAGGAGGTGTGAGCTTAGCTACAGCGTGATCTTGAGTGTTGTGTATCTCAGAACAGGACGGGCCCAGGCCCTCTGTTCCGCCACTTGCCCCAGGGGGCATGACCCCTAAGAAATGTTACTGCGTATGTTCTTTTTCATATTCACATTTTAACTGGGCGCCTCTGTCATCATTTTGCTCGCGCGCACGCATTGCAAAAAGCGATAGATAAGCCTCCTTTGTTCATGTTAATGCACCGTATTCGTGACTTCGGGTTAAGTTTATTTCTCGATATTCTCAGATTTTTTGCTGCAATAACCGAGTTCATGCTCATAGCTTCTCCGAAAGCGATGTCCAAGATACACAGAATATATATCCGCACCGAAATCTAAATCTAATATATTATGCACCTTGTTTCTCTCGTTTTCTTTTATAAATAATTTCTTTGTTACATCATTTTCATCACATTATCTTTGCGATGACATTTTATATATACGTGGTAAGAAATATGGCAATCATAATAAAGCTGCGTATTTGTCTTTGCTATACTCTATTTGTGTTTTGCACATATTGAAATCAATAATGTCTCTTTGTTTAAAAAAAAACTCTTTTGAAGATTTGTGACACTTCAAACAGCAATAAAGCTCGTTTTTTTTTGTTTTTTTGTTTTGTAATCTCTCTGTTTTCTTTTCTATATATACCCGATGATAGATGTTCCCGTTCCACCGCGAGTTTCTCAATAAGAACTATCAAATATAATCGTTTAAGTACCGTGCAATAAGATCACTCTGCTCACGTCATGTGCTTCTTTCTCTTTTAAATTCTTAATTACACTTATGAAAAGATTATGTCATGATTTTTAGCTTTCTGATCAAATTGTCAATGTGTTTGAACTTCAGTGTGGCAGTGTGAAACTCATGCTGATATATTCCTCTTTCTTTCTTTGTGTTGCATCTCTTCCGTCAAATCTGTGCTCTCATACATATATACATATATATTTTGCAGTGTTACGTATAGATATACAAACACGTTTTGGTGATCATCTAATTATATGTCATAATTAATGTTCTTTTCATCGTTTCACATTTTTAGTGCCAAATTCGAAGTACGTCATCGGGTGATTTCTTGGCAAGTCACGAAATCCGCGAGTTTAGACGAGCGAGTTTAGCTTCACGACTGGCTACATTGTTCAGAAACTGGAGCTCAGAAAAACCGAGTGGACTGGCGTCCTCGTCCTTTCTGGGCGCGTTCGTACGTTTTTTCTCCTTGTAACGGATTCCATCTCATGATGAGGGAAAAAATCGCGCGTTCAAACAATCGAGCGGCATCGGCTGATCGCTCCTCTTCCAAGTCCATCGACGAGCGAAGTTCGCACGGCCTTGACTCGGTCGCGCACAATCGCGTTCGTGACGTCACACAAGACTCCGCGAAAACGAAAGAGGGTTTATGATGGAGCGTCTCACGTCCGCGGGGATCTTGCATGCGCGATCTTCGACATCCGCAGGTATATTCGAAGACTTCGTCTCCAAAGCGATCGGCGGCTCCGTGACCGCGGACGGAGTTGTTCTTCTTCCCCTCGCTCGTCTTTCACGCGTGTCTCTTCTCTTCTCTCTCGCTCGTATCTTTCTCAGAATCGCAGCCGTGCGTCGGCGGCTGTCGAACGGTATCACCAACGATCACATACCTCCGACCGAGACACGTCGACGCGCTATCATCAACTCCTCGCACGCTCGTGTCGTTTGACAATTCACGCGCAAGAAATCAAACCTCCGCATTGCAACTGCTCTCCTACTGTGAGACCACCACCGCCACTTCCCCCTTTTTAACCCTGTACCCAGCGATACAGTCTATAGGCGCTTCGAGCTAACTCCTGTCCTAACCTAAGCGACGACCTAACACATTCAAGACAGACGTTCTATAATAAAACTATCCACAGAATCTGGTAGCATTTGTGCAGTTATAATAAAAAAATAAAACGTTAAAAAAGAATTCTTACAGTAATAAACATCATAAATTTTTATGATACTCCTTGAAGCATTCTCCCAAACATAGACCTGGATTATCTTTACAGCCGCTGCAGAAGTAATTAGTACTTTTTCGCAATCCCTTAGCAAAACATTGTCTACACCTTTTTCTTTTCACTCTATTATTGTCGTCTCTGGGTAATATTTCAGATAGATGTTCATGTAAATGTTCATGTTGTGTTAGAGTAGAGGGTATGTTTTCTTCATTATTTTCAAATAACAAGGCATCGATAATGTTCAGACGAAAATCGGAGAAATTTGATTTCTTTGTAGAAGGCGAGTATTTTAAATACAAGAAGAAGGAATTTAAAAGTAAAGTTTCCACAATGTGTATCCATAATTTGATATACCATTTAAATGTTTTTCTAAGACAGGTATAATAGGATAACATCTGGTCCTTCTTATAATTACCATTTATAAATTCATTGTATCTATGTAATACCAAAGGCTTTTTATATTTTCCTTTTCTTTTATCTTCTAACTCTATTAAATCTGCTTTAAATTCGCTTGAAATAAACAAAACTTCTCTTTTATCTTGAAATTTTCCCATTATAACATTGTTCTTGTAACGAGATATAATTTCACCTTTTGCAAGCTTTGCCTTGATGACAGTTACATTATTTCCTTTTCTTAATCTTCGTAAAGTACCTGTGCAATATGTTTTGGCATCAAGTAGCTGCTTGGTTAATTCGTAACTACTATAAAAATTATCCATATAGATAGAATGTCCTCTTTGAAGGAAATCTTTCAATAAGTGTAAAACCACTTTTCTTGCATGTCCTTTTTCGCTGATATCATCATCACTCTCCTTGTATATTCGAAGAGCTACTCCAGAACTTTCAGTTAGAACATATAACTTGACACCACATTTATGTCTCTTCCCAGCAATATATTGCCGAAACGCTAATCTGCCTCTCCAAGGGACTATTGTCTCGTCTATAGAAAGTTCTTTATGTGGATAATATACTTGTTTCATTTTATCATTGAAGTAATCAATAATCGGCTGTATTTTATTCAAACGATTGGTATTTGTGTTGTTTGAAGAGAAATGCAAACAACGTAAAATTTCTTGAAACCTGTTTCTACTCATATGTTGCGAGAAGCAATTAAAATTAAACAGCCGCTGGGTATTCCAATAATTTTGTAATTGAGGACACTTAATTGTACCCATATGTAGTAGTAAACCAAGAAATATTTTAAATTCTTCCACTGTTAACTTTTTCCATTGATCACCTCTTTTACTGTTCCCAAACTTATTTGTTTCTGTAACAATATTTGAAAAGAAATTCCTGTCAAATAATAGTGTAAAAAATTTAAAGGGATCTGGTCCATCAGGTGAACATTTAAAACCGGCACTTCCTTCAAAAACAAATTTCTTTCTAAAATTGCCATCGCACTTCCATTTTTCATTACTTCCGCCACCTTCGAATTCAAGTTCATTTAAATCTTTCCTTTGTGACATAATACTGGTCACACTTTCATTATTTATTTCTTCAGCCATTGTTTCATCATCTTCATTATCAGTTCCTACATTGTCCTTCCTATTTATTTCACCATTATCACTATTATATATAATTTTTCTTCTTTTTTTTCGGTTACTTTCCAACTTAAGGTCTTCTCCATCACTATTTACATTTTGACATGTTGACGGTCCTGATTGTGGATTGTCCATTTTATTAACTTGATCTTAAAACCAATAACAAGTTTATTTTCCATACACTTTATTGTAAATTTCACTTCTCTAGTCGTATGACTTTCCTGAATGCTGTCTGAGAACTGACTGATATCTGTACATGACCCACATGCTGAGTCATCGACTAAATGGGTGAGACATTGTGTGACACACATGATGAGTCATCGGTCTCAAATGTGTTAACAACTGGTGGACGCTCAACGTATATATTTGAATCGCCGTACATAATTTTCCTTTCTTGCGCGAGATGTTGGAAAAGAGAGAAACTTTCGAGCTTGCGAGCTTTTGCAGGAAACACACATTTTCCTCCGCGATGCGTGATCGATTACTGGCGCGATTGAGAAAATATTGTGCACTAATTGATCGATGCGGGGCGACACTTTGCTACTTTGTTCTATGTATAGATGCATATGCTGCACAAAATACAATTAAAAAAAACATGACATTGTTACGTGCGCTGCAATTAATTAATCGGCTTGTAAATTTGCTAGATTACAACTCAGAGTGGAATAAAGTAGGAGGAAATTTTCTGAGCAATTAGGATCTTTATCTTAAAGAGATAACACACGTAATGATTCGAGTAAAAAGTACATACAGCTGACAAGACAATAATTTGCTCTAAAAGTTCTTTTTTTTTATTTAGGTTTTTAATTCAACACTATCATTATTGAATATACGCAACTATTTAGAAATAAATAGTTTGCTTCTGTAACGTTGATCCTCCAAATAAAAACTATATAAATACTGACAAATATTCATAGTAAAGTAATATTTAAAAGATTTAGAACAATTTAAGTATGTTAAATTATTTTGATTGCATCAAGAATTTTTACAGATTAATATAAAAATGCACAACAATAATTACTAAGATATACTGAGATATACTGAGCATATAATAGGTTAGTCTGGTGAGAGGCTATAATTACATTAACTCTGTCTTGCAATTACATGCACAAGATTACAAACATATCTGTTTAAATGAAATGAAAGAACTCGGGAGCAACATTCTAAAAGTGCAGATACTTAGATTTTTAATAAATCAAACACACGTAAAATATTATAAAAACAAAGAAGATAGGAAGTCTACAGATATTAACCTTTTCATTGTGCATTTGGAAACTTAATCTGTAACTTCACATTTCATCAGTTTCAATTTTATCATTTGACCGTGCTTTTTGCAACAATAAATGTCCAAGCAGGAGAAGTGCAAAAATTTATTGTACGTGTGAATGAAAAAACTTCAGATTGCGATGTTATTTACAAGCATAAAAGCCGCATAAAGATATGATTCAAGGTAAAACGGGTCTGAACGAGATTAATCGTGGTCAAAGCAAGGGGGAGCCCTAGGCAAGCAGCAGCAGCAGCAAAACCAAAAAGCTACGATCAAAGTGTAAAAATTAACGAAAAATCTTTAATAAGTACCGTGATAACTCCATCCTTCATGATGGACTTTCGGCTACGTATGATCATGCCGACGACTTTCTTTGAGACTTTAGCGGGCATATTCACGCACTGCGCGCACAAATTCTTTCGCTTCTTCAATTTCATGAATTCCTCTACGTTCTCGTCAACACGGTAAAAGTCATTTTCCCGCGACCAGCTGTCCTTCTCCTTCTGTCCAACAACCTTATCACCGCGATTGTGCCACACTCAGCTTCGGATCCGTGCTCTCATCGCCTGAACACTGTATTTATTCTACATAATAATAGCAACGCGAAACACGGTCAAAACGAACAAACGTATCCGCGTGTACTTACGCGAACCAACACAGACTATCGCGGGATCAACCATGAGTTATCCCGAGGCGATCAACTCGTATCGCGTATAGCGTAATTAATTCGACAGGTGGATTTTCATGTGCGTGACGCAATAATCCGCGGACTGTCAACTGTCATGAGCGATGCGCCCAAGTTATATACGAAACATCGGAGCATCCTCGGCGATCGCTTCTCGGGATACGCTGATTGGATGTCAAATTTCGGGGAAGTCGGCCACGATTGCGTGTATCGCGAGAGACGCGACAAAAGCGCGAGCGAAAAAGCCGATCTCCACATGTCAACATCTAGTGATTCGATCTAACTAACTTACAACAACGACGGACCAATCATTTCTCGCGGTACGATCATCAACACCCAAAACCGAGACGCCGATTGGCCGTTTTGCGCGAGAGGAAGTTCAGTTTTTTGATGGCGCCACGTGTTTGATGAAGCAGAGCGGCACAAGAGCGCGGAAAGATACTGCGTGAATTTGCTATGAATTTTGGGGAAATGTTTAGCTCAGCTTGTGGCAAACCCGTGCGCGCATGTCCGTTCCCCGTGTTCCTAGTGAGCTAGTCGCGTCTCGTATATTCACCGACTTCCACTCTTCCGTTCGAGCAGAGAGTCTTGCTTGTCTCTGCCTCGTGTGTGTGTGAGTGTGACATTTTTTTCCACGGACTGTTTCGTACAACTGCAACATGTTTACCTGGCTGGGTCGCCGCCACCACCGTTACCAGTATCTCGCCGTTGATATCGCTAGGATATTCGTGTCATCTTGTCAGCCGCATTAATTCACAGGTACTGCTCGGCGCCGCGGCTCCGCTCTCCCCGCCAACGGCAAGCGGCGGCGCGCCCTGAGTTCTGTTTACGTAGCAATGGCGAACGCTCTCCTCGTCGCCGCCGTCGTCGTCGCCGTTGGCGCCGCGACGCTGTCGTCGCGACGCCCTATTCTCTCTCCTCATTTTACCGTCCCGAGGAAAGAAACGTACCTTCCGGTCACTTCGCACGGGGAGGGGGGATTATTTTAGAATTTAACGTCGTGTCTTATATCAAATTTTTTTCGCAAGTATAGACATAACCGTTAAATAGTCATGTATTTTTCTTGCACTTTTTGAGAGATTTTTGAGAATTTAAGGGAAACAAATGTTTTCTATTGGTTTTCTCCAGATTATGTTTTTCTTTATTGATATTTCAGTGAGATATTTTGCAGGAATTGATCATGGAAATTTAGTTTTATGAGTATGTTTTAACACACGGCACTGAATTTAATATTGTGCTTTGTACAGTGGTTTTGGCTTTAATGAAAATCAGAATCAGGCTACAGCTGAAAACGAGATGCTAATGAACTCTGTATGTGTGTATGTGTGTGATAAGCTGCTTGCTTTCACAAGACTAGAACCTTTTGTTACCAAACACACATGCATATTATGTACATGTGTATAAGGTTATTATATACATATTTGTTTCAATATGCTAATTTAGATTTTCGGAGCAAAGCAGAAAAAAGTAGAAGAGAGTGTGAGAGAAAGAAAAAGAGAGAGAGGTGCCATGGATGATGAAGAGCGTCTTGAGGGTGAAGAAGAGATGGAGCTGGATGAGGCTTCTGATGGTGAGGATGAAGATGAGGAAACTGCTGGGATTTCTGTATCTCCTGCTAACTCTGATCAGTTATTGGGACAGACCACTCCAACAACTCCTGGTAATAGTTTGTAACTGTGTTTTATAATATTGTTTGTCTTGTTTTTGTTTTTAATATATTTTAATATATTTTAGAAAAAGATTTAAAAGATTTCTGCAGTTTGTAATATTTATTTTAAACGATCTGGAAGTAAAATAATTTAATAAAATTAAATATTGTGTGTGTAAACTCAAAATAATTGAAAATATTATATGAGATAATTTAACAAAAATTTTAGTGTTTTTGAAAACACTAAAATTTACATAAGTTATTGAAAATGTTTAATTACAATATATTTAATAAAACAGATGTTTATGATTTTTTTCTGTACCTATAGTTCTATACCTATATTCTGTACCTATAGTCACACCAGATGAAGTTTTTCATGATCCATTGCGATACCAAAAGTTTCCACTGCCTGGTGGTAAGCCTTTGAATATTCGTCGAGGGCCTGGTAGACCACGTAAAGAAAGGCCTCTTGGTATAACTCGTGGAAGTGTTACTAGGAGGCCATTTGGAAGAGGAGGCGCTAGAGGCAAAGGGTTTGTTTAGCCAATATAATTATCAATCATGATTATTTATATCAATTATATCAATCATGATATAATTATCAATTACAATTATTTTATTTTGGTGGATAGCACATGTTTTGAAAACAGTTTTGATGTCATTACATATGTATATACTACTATTTCTAGACTTGGATATGCGAGAGGTATACCACGTCGTACCAAGAGTAAGGATGACGATACACACTCGGAGTCGCCAAGTCCTTTACGCAGTATCGGAGACGACGCCGCTCCTGACGGCGGTGGCGGCGAGTCGTCATCGGGAAACACAGGCGACAAATCAATGCCGGCGCCTGAAGAACCACCATACTTTCCTGAACAATGGTAAAAATGTTTGCTGCACTTGATATTTTTAAATGGATTGAACAATTCTTAATTATAAATATTTGTATAGGCCGGGCAAAGTATGTGCGTTATGCAATTTAGGCGAGAGAAGTCAGTTGGGACAGGGCGAACTTTTGCGCCTGTCGTGTCCAACAGGTTTTATTCCAGAAAAATCGACGAACCGCGAGGAGACCGACCATCTCGTCGATAGCGCTGTTACTGGAGATAAAAGCCCGCGTGCAGCCGTACCTGGAGCCGCCGTTACGTGTCGTAGGCAAAAAAGTTTAGCCAAATGCAGGTAAGAGTTATTAATATTATGCTACGTTAGAAAGATAGAGATAGAAATATGTACTCTATAAAGTTTTTTCATATTACACTATTATCTTTTTTTAATATGTATCTAGGAATACTAGTCTAACAAATTTTACGGAGCCAGTGGAGGAGCTGACAATCGTAGGCTATTCGGAAGAACCGGAAGTCAGTATTCTGTTTGAGTCGACGACCGGTTATTATTATGTCCATCAGTCATGCATTGTCTGGTCCAGCAACAGTCAAGATTTAGTGCCGGAATTAACAAGCCGTGCCGTTCTTCAGGCTTCCTCCAGACGTTGCGCTTATTGCTCACATTATGGAGCCGGAATTCCTTGCAAAGTAAATAATATACTTGCAATCAATGTTACAAGTCTCTAATATGAAGTCTCTAATATGAAGTTGAATAATTTTATATAATCGATTGCGATTTACAGGTGACATCGTGCAATCGTTATTTTCATTTCCCGTGTGCCGCAGCTAACAGTTGCTTTCAGGACACCAAAAGCTTATCTCTATTTTGTAATCAACATCTTGGTCAAGTCCCGCTTTTGCGTAAGTTTTTTATATTTGAACTTTTATTCTTAGACTTTTATTAATTTCTCTTTAGTTAACAAATATTTTTTTTTACATACACTAAAGTTAAAGAAAAATTTTGCGTTTACAGTAAATGGAGAGGTAACTTGTGTGCAATGTTATGGAATGGGAGACGTGTCAAATCTAGTGATGTGTTCTGTGTGCGGCCAGCATTATCACGGCAGTTGCGTGGGACTGGCATTGTTACCAGGAGTACGCGCTGGATGGCAATGTGTGTCTTGTCGTGTATGTCAAGTTTGCCGACAACCTGAAGATGTTTCTAAGGTATTAAAATTCTAACAAATTAATCTTCCTAAAACATTGTTTGATGTAAGCTTGAATTTTATCTAGTTTTTAATTTTATCATTATATTGAGATTATTTTTTAACTTACAATTTTTACAAAACGCTTGATTTTTTGTGTGCAATAGGTAATGTTGTGTGAACGATGCGAAAAGGCATATCACCCCGGCTGTTTGCGACCGATTGTCACTTCTATTCCGAAATATGGATGGAAGTGCAAGTGTTGTCGCGTATGCACCGATTGCGGCTCGCGCACTCCTGGAGCTGGACTGTCCTCCAGATGGCATTCTCATTATACAGTATGCGATTCGTGTTACCAACAGCGCAATAAAGGCTTTTCTTGTCCTCTCTGTCGAAAAGCTTACAGGTAAATAGAACACTGTTTATTTTAATTTCATTATATCATATATTGTTTATTCTTTTTTATTTAATTGTCTGTTATTTTTGTCGTTATTTGCAGAGCCGCAGCGTATCGTGAAATGGTGCAGTGCCATACGTGCAAGAAATTTGTACACGGCACTTGCGATCCCGAGGCCGACCCCCTTACGTATCAGCAACGCAAGGAGGCAAAACCTGATTACGAATACGTCTGTCTACATTGTAAGAGCATGGCTATAGTAGCTAGACGAAAGGACAGCATTGACGACGGGGACATGAGTCTGAGCGCTTCTCAGGATAGTCTTGATGGCGATTCTTTTGAGATGGATTTTCAGAGTGGTTCTGAGGAAGCCCTCTATTCAGTTGGGTTAGGCAAGGGAAAACCATTTTGCGTCACTAAGATTGCAAAAAAGAGATTGGGAATTAGTGGCGGTATTATTGGTAGGCCAAAAGGTGTTGGGAAGCTAGGCTATCAGAAGAGGCAGAAAATGACTGAGTTTGGAAGGAAGAGAGGACCCAAGGCCAAAATTAGAGGAGTTTTTGGAGCGCCTGGAGTGGGCTTGCAAGTATGTATGAGTGTATGTGTATGTGTAACCAATAAACAAATTTTATATTTATGATTAATAAAAGATTGAAGACACTGTTTCGCCACAAAATTAAATAACAATTATAATCAAATTATATATTTATTTTTATATTATAGCGCCCGATGCCGGACTCTCAGTCAAAGGAAGAGGAGTCTGGAGTAGATAACAGATTGGTTCTCTGCTCAGCCAAGGATAAATTTGTTCTAACCCAGGATATTTGCGTGATGTGCGGCGCGATCGGCACCGATCAGGAAGGTTGCTTGATCGCGTGCGCACAATGTGGCCAATGTTACCACACGTACTGTGCAGCTCATCCTAATTCTTCGGAACTGAAGTTAAACAAAGTCATCTTGCAGAGAGGCTGGCGATGCTTGGACTGTTCTATTTGCGAAGGTATTGAAAAAATTTCTATGAAAAAATTACTATAAGTAAAAAAGTTAAAGTAATACACTAATAAAAATATACAAATACGAAATGTTTTGTATTCAAGGATGTGGTGAAAAACACGATGAAGGTCGCTTGATTCTTTGCGACGAATGCGACATTAGCTATCACATCTATTGCATGGATCCGCCTTTGGATAATGTGCCTCACGGTCCGTGGAAGTGCAAGTGGTGCACACAATGTCAAACTTGTGGTTCCAACAATCCCGGATTCAACTCAATTTGGCAGAAAAACTACACCCAGTGCGGGCCTTGCGCCTCTCATACTACTTGCATCGCCTGCCAGGAATCGTATCAAGAAGGTGATCTCATAATTCAGTGTATACAGTGCGAAAGATGGCTTCACTGTATTTGTGATTCCATAAAAAACGAGGCCGAGGCCGAACGCTGTGCGGAAGAAGGTTATGTTTGTCTCCTATGTCGTCCTCGAGATGTGCCTCCTCCTCATCTTCTTACAAAAGCTCCTGCAAAATTCGCCAGATCATCTCCTCCGCCTCAAAACCGAAGTCCAGAAATATATAAATCTTCACAACATTATTTAGTTGAGGGAATTTATCTTTCCGAAGCTGGAATGAATCATATCAAAGCTTTAACATCGGAACATCAACAAACGCGGAAAAAACGGAGAAAACTGCTTCCAATGGTAGATAAAGAAGCAGATATTATGGCGACTATTGAATCTGTTGTTGCCGGAGGAAGTTTGGATAATTCTTTGGAGGAAGGTAACAAGATGGAAATGGATGTTAAAGAGGAATCGGAAATGGTGCTGAAAGAGGGCATGGTGTGGCATCAACCTCCTCCCGAAGGTTTCAGCATCTGTACTTCAGAGAGTGGGCTTCCTGTTTTGCGAAAGAAACGTCAAAGGAATCTGCAAAAACTAGGAATCGGAGGATTTTCCGTAAGACTTAGAGGAACCAGAAAAGAAAAAGAAGAAGAAGGAGGTGATACCGAAAAGCTTGGAGAATCTTCAGTTATGGGGCCGGGAGACGATAAACCCCGAAGAAAACCTCAGAGAAGAAAGCCAAAGCCCAAATTGTCGGAATGCTATCCTCTTTACATGCAGGAAGCGTTTTTTGGTAAAGATTTATTAATGGACACGACAAAAGAGAAAGATCTTGAAAGCAGTAGCGAGTCTGAAGAAGAACAAAAGATTCCTGAAAACGCTAATACGATTCAATTGTCTCAAGACGAATTG
The DNA here is from genome assembly GCA_014839585.1 of Pseudomyrmex concolor. Lineage (NCBI taxonomy): Eukaryota > Metazoa > Arthropoda > Insecta > Hymenoptera > Formicidae > Pseudomyrmex > Pseudomyrmex concolor. The sequence goes on from QVOB01015778.1 coordinate 12,523, forward strand.
AAGGCAATGGAACAAGTTAAAGCGAAACAAGAAAAGGAAGACGAGAAAATTGTTCCCGAGCAAATCAAGAGGGAGGAAATTGTGGAAGATGACGGAAGTGATACCGAAGCCCTTGGGGATATTTTACCGATTTCCGGGGACTTGTTGGATAGTGATTTAGTTAATACGATAATGAATGAAAATGATGACGATCTTGCTAAAGCTAGCGAAGCATTCGACGAATTAGACGATGCTCAGAGTGGAAGTAAGGATGAACTAACGGATATTCTTAGTCCGCATTTTAATTTAATGGAGTCAATGGTCAGAGATACCGGTAAGTTTTTAAGTAAATGTTGGTACATATGGATTGTGTAAGGAAAGTGCAGTTCTTTTTGTGTCCATTAATTTACTCTAAGCAATAAGAACTGTCTTTCTCTCACGCGATCTTTATCATTTTTTGTTACAATACTATGTGAATAAGAGGATTTTATACATAAAATAAACTGTTCTCTTCTTATCTATTGTCTTATCTATTATCTCATCTATGATCTTACTCTTATCTATTATTTCTTCTATTTTTAGGTTTACCAAATATGGATAGTAAAGATATAGAGGAGATATTTAAGGGTGTTCTGACCGATGAATCACAGGAATCTCAAGAATCATCAGTGTTTTCTTTACAAGCTCAGACTTCGCATCCTTCGTCATCTACTACTCCTCTAGTATCGCCTTCTCCTCATCCTGGTAAATATGCACGCTAAATATACATTAATATTATAGTTATTCAAGACCCTTACATAGTTTTTCAAAACTATTTTTACTTTATTAAATTGTTCTTATGTAAATCTTTTGTAGGTATACAACCAGCGATACCCTTGGCTAGACCTCAAGTACCTGGCGCTCTACCTTCGGTTGGTCAGTCAAACTTAAACTCACCTATGAGTTTTCCACCACCTTCGCCGTATCACTCTGAATATAGCAAGTAAGAGAAATACATACAAATTAAAAGAATTAACACATACAAATAAACAATATAAGTATTCTATATTTAGTCTCTCTTGAGAGCTGTGTAACCATAATTTTAATTTTGCAGTAGTCCACAGTTTAGCCCGGCATTTTCGGAACCACCGAGTCCATGGGTGAATCCCGAGGACGAGGGAACCATTCCAGCGGGCAATGTTACCATTTCGAGCAACCAAAAAAACACTCAGAGAATGGAGAATGACGAGCCATTAGGCACTGGAGCGACAATGGCTTCAGTACTTTACGCTAATATAAATCACCCTGAATGGAAAACTGAATACCCAGGTAAATATATTTTATTATGTCATAAAGTACACACGTATATATTTAGATCTTAGCTCAAGTATAACTTTTGTTTGTTTTCAACTTTCCTTGGTGGCTCGAGTTCAAGTTTGTTAATTTAGAGAATAGTATTATAATTAACCAAATAATTTTTACCTTATGCAGTGTGGTCTGAGAGATACAAACAAATATCGAAGAAGTGGCGAACACTTCCAACTGAGCAGAAAACTTTGTACGTGAGTCGAGCTCGGGACAATCGAGCCGCTCTTCGCAAGAAAACGCAACAGGTAAGTCAAAACTAAATGTCTATCGTAAAATAAAGGAACGAGAAAAATACGAACTTCAACTATTGAGCGCTTGTTTACATTATTAATTAAGTTTTCTGGCCAAAGAATTTATGGCTAAAAAGCGCAATAATTCGATGGGATAACCCGCATTTCTGGACGTTCTTGGGTTTTTTTTGTCCACGAGCGTGTCTTGTGCTAACACTTAAGTGAAACTAACAGCTCGATATAGTTCTGTGTGTCGCAAATTATGTTCCTATTACGAGAAAAGATTCAAGGTTTTTTCTTATATGAAATTATTAAAAATTTTGTAACTAAGAGGAAATACCATTTTCATTTTAAGCGTACGCACATTAAGTACGTTAATTAAACTTAAATCGAGTCTTTATGATGCAAACTATCGTATAATTAAGTGTGTAAATTAGTAAAAAAGTCTCTTATTTATATCGAACTTTTTTTTGTCAAAAATTATTTAAGTCACTAATAATTAACGATTCCCACTCACGCTTAAAAATAGAGTGAATGGGCCTATATAGTGGGTCCAAATGAGGTGAAGAGGGGCGATGTGTACACAGACGTTTTGTATCTTCCATGTAAATTAAGGATTAATACAAGGGGATAGAAATATTTATAGCATTATTTGTAAACATAAACATATACATGCTGTAAATCGAAAAGATACTATTATATACAAGTTTGTTAATAAATCTATCTACGTACGCTCGGATTTACAACTTTCGTCAAACTATGAATTTATATAAATTTGTTGTAGATTTGTATTTTTAGATTCATAAGTGTAGATGAATGAATCCTTTGTTATTCTATTAATTACCTGTACATTATATCCAGTATAACACACCGTTTAAGTATATATTCAGCAAAAACTCCCATATATTTTACGAGTCTGTAGATATCTATATAAATCCACACGGAAGACCCATATATCCTGCTTGTATGTGTCTTTTATGTGTTTCATATAAATATAAAACTGATAGTCTTATATGTACTAACGATTTAAACCTCGTATCAAACGCGGTTTATTCTTATGTCGCCTCGTTCGGGCCCATTATATCGTTTCTTACATGCAAGATGTTTTCACGTAAAGCTTCCTTTTTTATCCAGAATATTATGTTCCAAACAATGTTAAATACACATGAATGAGTAACAGATAATTAATATATTGAGATATAATAAGAAGAAAAAACCTTATTATAGAAGATCTTTACGTGAAGCGTCTTCATGTGTATATCGCGTCTTTATGTTGTATGACCGCGAATCGCTCGGTTTTGACCAGTTCTCCAAGGATTCACCACTGCCATGCTCAAGCACAAACAACATTACTACCATTACCAACATAACCACTACCAACACTACCATCAATATGACTACCATTACCACTTCTACTGCCATGACCACCATCATCACCAAGCCTGCTGCAATGACGACTCAACAGCAGCAACAGCAACAACAGCAACAGCAAGTATTGGGTCTGAAACCTGTGGAGAAGCAGCCAGGAATGTTGATGGCTACGGGAATGACGTCAAACAGCAGTAATCAACATCAGGAGGTCTGTGGGGTGCAGGGAACCCCGCTCAGCCCTTCCCTCTCTCCTGAAGCTCCTAAAATTCTTCAGTCGATCGCCTTGCAATCCTGCACAACACCAGCTTCTTCCTCCTCTTTGTCTTCTTCTTCGTCTTCTTCTCTTTCTTCTTCCTCTTCTTTGTCTTCATCTTCACTGTCTTCTTCATCAACATCATCATCATCATCGTCATCTTCTTCTTCTGCTTCTTCCATTTCCTCTTCCTCCTCTTCTTCTCACTACAACAATTCGGGTGAAGGGCAGCAATCTCTTCAGCAACGTCCACCCCCAATTGTCGTTAACAGCGGCGGCGGGAACGGTGGCGTAGATCAGCATCAGATTCGAGTGCTCACTCCGTCCGAGATCATGCGCACCCTCCCGTCCCTCAGCCAGGAGCACTACGACCCCCCACCTCCGCCACCACCACCCACTGCAATTGTTCACAATGTGCCTCCTGTACAGAACTATCACCACCACCACCACAACCCGAGTAACGCCATGGTGAGAGCCTTGTAGTGTCTTCTTGCCTTTCTTTCTGTGTCTGATCGCGAGTCTTAATGTCTCCTATATATGTATATGTATATTATTTGAAATATCAAACAAAAATTGTACTCTTCCAAAGCATCTAAGAGAAGATTTTTATATTCTCTAATTACATGTTTACACTTTACAAGGCTGCAATTGATACATCTGTAATATTTTGTATAGTTATAGTTGTTATATGAGAAGTGAACACATTGCGTTCAATTATTTGTGATTTGGGTAATGGTTTTATTTGAAATGATCAGACATATCTTTTTTATCATTTTACTGTTATGATATTTTACTTAGACGGAATATTTTCTATTGAAACGTTTCTGTTTTTTAGTAGGATTGTACACACATAGGTATACACAGGAACACACAAGTCTATGTTTTTAGATATTTAATTATTGTGACAGAAAGTATTATTGTGGTAAATAGTATTATTTTCTTTTAAGCATTTTCCTTGATGACATATTTAATGGTAGTGTACTTTTTGTATTGATTCCCATCATCTTTTATCCTTTACGATCCTAAATCATAAATCATTATCATCTGTTATTCCTTGAATTGATATCGCTTTCAATCATTTTTATTTCTTATTGTGGGTGATTGTGGTAGACTTATTATACATAACGTTTACAGCATTAGCGTATTGTATAATGGTTATGCAGTAGTTTGATACTAATGTTATTATTTTACAATCTCAATTCTTTTTTTTAAATGATTACAAGCATATTAAATTTTATCTTACTATATTGAAATACACTTTTGAAAACAATAAGAAAAATATTGTGTTATATATATGTAATACAATTTTTTTTTTTTATTTATTTCAAAAACATGTGTATATTGAAGAACATAGCAAAAATAAATTTATTAAACAAAAGATAAAAAGATGTATAAAATAACAAGCAGACATATTTATTCTATTTTTTTCTGCAAAAAATATGTCAGATATCTTCTTTTTATACTCTGTGCAGATTATATATAATACTTATTAACATATTTATAATATTTACATGTTACATTTTGTTGTGTAAGTGTTAAGAATTTAGTTATAGAAGAATTTTGGGTTTTGATATGCATGGATGTTGCATCAATTTTAAACGAGACGTGGTGTTGTATGTTTCTTGCTATGGATCTATTTGTGCATAATTACACATACATATACACACACACATATACGTACTAATATAAGCTAATCTCTTTAATAGATGGTGGCTGGTTATAGTTGTTTCCAATGTGGTTGCATATATACTCGAGGAAAATCTCCCTCTAATTATTTATCATTATTTTAGCAGCTGCTGTAGTTATTTTTAAGAATGTTCATGCAAAATATATGATATCGGTCTTTAAGAAGTTACTTAAAAAGTTTTTACTTTTAAGAAAGAAGTTACTTTTAAAAGATTTTATATTTTTTTATTTTTTAAGTACACAATAAATCTTTTGCGAAATTGCAAGATTACTTTGTAGAAATTTTTCTGTAGCATTCTCTTAGATTTTTGACCGATATTATGTATAATCTCTTTTATGAACATTTCTTATTGGCTGATTACGCTTCATGTGTTTAATGATAATGCTTTATAAAAAACCAAAAGTTATTACATTTTAACTGTAAATATAGTGAAAACATTTTTATATCTTGCATATAAAAGTTTGTTAACACTTAACAAAAGTTGTGTGTGTACATGTCTATAGTAAAATTTATTCTCTTATATTTTAATATAATCAAGATTGTATAGAGATTGAATAAGAATAATGAAATTAATAATTTAATAGAAAATTCTATTCAATTTTACTTTTTTATTTTTTGTTGGATTGTTTTATTCTTTGTATTCTTTGTTGGATTGATTTACAAATATTTCAAACACACACAATGATAAATGTTACTAAAATAAACATTAACTGCGATAAAGAAAATTTATTTGTCAAATGTAATAACTTTATTGAATAAAATGTTTTAAAAATTATATACATAGAAATTGTTTTTTGATAGGAACAAGATCGACTATCGAATAGAGATCGATCCAACAGGGAAGCTGAGCAGGAGAGACAATGGAAACAGTTACAAGCTTTACGACAGCATCAGGCTCAACTTCAACAACAAGTCATACACGAGCAACGCGTGCATGGTATACTACTTATGTGTTAAATGTTTCCATCATAATAAAAGTTTCTACAATAATTTAGATCTAATATTTAACATTTAAATCTTTTATTAATAGCGATGGCGAGAGTTCACAGACAAATCAGCGAAGAAGGTACATCTCAATTGAGCACTGATACCACTACCGGATTAACGACGCAGTTACAAGTTTCTACGGCACAAGTAAATTCTTTTTTTACAAATTATACCTAAGTATCTTTTTCAGTACATGCTTTATGTAATTGATACATCAATTATTACAGGATACAAATCAATTGACACCTCTAGCATCTCCTTCTCCAGGCTCTCGCACTACCTTTGCTACACCACCGCTTAAAGCTCGTGGTCTTACACCTCAGTCTCCTCATCATCAAACTATAGTACGACTCCCCGCACCAGCTCCCTGTCGGACAGTACGCCCGAGTTTTCCACAGCCACCGTCTCCATTTTCGCCACAGGCGCCGCAATCACCTCATGATTTTCCTCAGTCTCCCGCGTCCACTCAAGCCTCTCAAGAGTCTCATTTTCAACGTTTCGAGGGCAATGTTTCAACTCCCGCGTCTCCTTACTCATCGCCTCAAGCGTCAGGTACACCTCGCGCACCCGTGTTTAATCCTCCGCGGCCTCCCGTTTATGCTCCTCCTCCTCTCCCTCCACCTGCAACATCGCGAACTCCTGATCCTTACAGCCAGCCACCTGCTACTCCTACGTCCGCCTCCGCTGCGCCTGGTTACCCATCACCTCGAAGTTCGGAGACCCCTCGAACACCTCAGGAGCAAGAAGTGACCTTCGGACAACAACCGGAAGTCAATAAACAACTGAGAGATCTACTGCAGAGACAACAGTTTACTAAGAAAATTGAAGGCGGAAATTGGATTCAAGGTTTATACTTTTATCAAATACAAAGTATTAAATACAACTATACTATATTTTTATA